>OU612043.1:42117187-42253852 GCA_914767935.1 Coremacera marginata
TCGCTTCATTTAGGAGTAATGGCGATTTTAAGTTTTTTTCAATATATTTGGACTATTTCGGATTTGTTGGTGAAGAACCCGGAAAAACCTTATATTTTTTCTTAACTCATTTCGTTTAGGAGTTATAGCAGTCTTAAATTTTTTTCATATATATGAACTATTTTGGATTTTTTTGGTGCTAAGCCCGGAAAGATCTTTATTTTTGGCTTATTTCGCTTCGTTTAGGAGTTATGGCATTTTAAGTTTTATATATATGCGGTTAAAAATCTTGGATTAATTTTTAAAACAATGTATGGAATAATGAATTTTTTTAAACCATTTTTTATTAGAATTAATAATTTTCAAAACACTGTACTCAAATTTAATAAAGTTGGAATAAAATTAGCTTTTTATAATAATTTAAGTTTTTTCTTATTTATTGAATTATTGATTGACAAGTTTGCAAATTTCATAAAAAAATATCTACCAAATATTTTACAATTTATAAAATTACTAGTAGGTCACAGTAATTCGCGGCTTCGCCTTGAACGTTTTTGCGCCCTAGTATTTCAGTGCCCTAGTGTCAATATTATTCGAGATACACTGTTTTTATAATATTGCCACGCCCACTAGTCGAATGCCGCCCACTTTCTTGACCGTACTTTTAACTAATAATGCCTACCTCTATACCAAATTGCAGTACCATAGTATCAATATTATTCGAGATATACTCTTTTTCTAATATTGCCACGCCCATTTGTCGAATAACGCCCATTTGCCGGTAATTTGTAATAATTGTGCCTACCCCTAAACTAAATTGCAGTACCCTAGTGTCAATATTATTCGAGATACAGTAGTATATATTATTGTGAGATCTATTACTGCCACGCCCAGTTATCGAATACCGCCCACTTTTTCACGGGCACCTCTATGCTTATGATATCTATCTGATATCTATCTGCAATCAGACATATGGTTTAGGAGTTATCGATGTACATACATTTAGAAAAAAAAAAAAAAAAAAAAAAAAAAAATTAAAAAAAGAGAAACCGACGATCTTGAGAACATCCACCTTTTTGAAGTCGGCTAAAAAATACCACAAATATGCATTAAGAATAACAAAAGCTTATTGCGGGGAAAACCCAACATATTAACTCTTATTCAGGTCACTGCAGCAGATTCCTGAGTATTCATGTAGTTTATTAAGTGCTCAGAGAAAAAAAACTGAAACAACGCTTAGATCGCAAGCTCACCTCAGTGCAAGAGTGTATGAAAAAAAGAGAACAGAGAACAAATAAAAAGTGATTCTCTTGCTCTACACGACCTGTTGTTTACATTTATACGCTTGCAGCTTTGCTTGCACTGACTGTTACAGCAGAGAATCAGGGTAAATTCACTTGATGAATATATTCATACAGGGCTCTAATTGATAAAGATGTAAATTCAATGTATATGTCCTTATAGAAATTTTTGAAATGATATTTTAATATAAAAACTTTTTGTAGTTACATATTTATTAGGAACATTGTGAGCAACCTTAGAAAGTTTGCAAAAACAAGTATTGCAAAGAATACTTTGGCTGTTTGCGATAACTATACGTAAAATAAATTCTAGATATAAACGTTGACATTAAGCGAAAAGTAACAATGAAAATATATAAAAGTAAGAATAAATCAAGTACGAATTAAAATTGAAACAACAACGCAAAATAACTAGAAGATTCAATAACAATACTGAGAAGCAATTGTTTTTCAACACAGTCCTGCAAAAATAAATCTATTGCAGCGTTGTGCATTCCTTTTTGCTTCAGTTGAACGTCAATAATAGAGGCTTGAGTAATACAAAAACGCTAAAGTTACTCGTTAGTCGGATTTGAAACGAATTTTTTTTTTTTTTTAACGTCGCTTTTATTTCTAACTTTTGTTCGGCAGTGAAAGCGTATCTTCAAAATGCACGCGCTTCATGGAACTTAACAATAATAGTTTCGCGAGTGTCAACGCAGCAGTCGACCGTTCTGCTGAGTTCGTCAATCGTTTGCTGTGTTTTTTGCTGAGCTACACTGAGAAAATTAGTAATATGAGTTATGACTCAAACTTGAGTTGAGTAATGTTTTAAACTTGAGTTATGTTGAATGAATATTGACCATTTAAAGATGAATAAGTCAACCCCATGAGCCTTTAAGTATGTTGTACGAATTAATCTTAAAATATTTTGCTGCAAGCTCAGATGAGCATATTCATTGTCAAAAATTAATAATTGTGTATTTTTACAAGAACCATTTTCACAGAACGTTTGAACACTCTATGATTACTTTTGAGGGTACTAGTTTAACCATTTTTGAAAAAGTAATCATCTTTCTTTCAGAGCTCCTAGTGCTCACTTTAATCTGATTGTTTTCACTGAATTCTCATAAGTGAAATTGTTTTATATTTAAAATTGAACATTTTCATTTAAGAGTGTTTTGTTTTTAAAGTGAAACTAAGCATTTTCAACTGATTAACTTTATTCTCCTACTTGTAAAGGGTGGTAAAATTTTAAGGGCCGAAGTTGAATGTGAACCACACATAAACGTCAAGTTTTTTTCTGCATTTCATTTGATATTTCTCAATTTCAGATTAACTCAATTTGAAACATGGAAAGAACCATGGCAACAAAGTTATTCAGGCTTATTATGAAAATGGGCGTTAAAATCAAAATGCATATCGTGCACTTCGAGACTTTTTCGGTCAATTTAATCGTCCAAATATGCGTACAATCGGAAAAATCATGCAATTTGAGCAAACCGGGTCTGTAGGAGATGTGAAAACACCAGTACATGATAATGTGGCTGAAGAGCCGTCCACCTCAACTCGTCGTCGAGCCCAACAATTCCACCTCTCACGCTCGTCGTTGATGAAGATTATGCATAAAGACTTGCACTTGCACGCTTACAAGGTGCAATTGACTCAAGAACTAAAGCCTCTTGACCATTTCAAGCGCCGCAACAGTGGATGATCAATTTTCGAAGAAAATCATCTTCAGTGATGAGGCACATTTTCACCTCAGTGGACTCGTCTATAAGCAGAATTGCCTGATTTGGGCGAATGATAATTCAAGAGTGATTGTCGAAAAACCAATGCACCCACACAGAGTGACTGTTTGGTGCGGTTTATAGGCTGGCGGCATCATCGGGCCGTATTTTTTTCAATATGAGGCCGGTCAGGCAGTTACTGTGAATGGTGTTCGCTATCGTAAGATGATAACGAACTTTTTATGGTCCAAATTGAAAGATATGGATTTGGACGATAAGTGGTTTCAACAGGACGGTGCCACTTGCCACAAAGCTAACGAAACAATGGCTCTTTTGCGCGACAAATTCAATGGCCGTGTTATCTCACGTGGTGGCGATGTCAATTGGCCGCCAAGATCATGTGATTTGACACCGTTGGACTTCTTTCTTTGGGGTTATTTGAAAGAAAAGATGTACGTCGATAAGCCAGCAACAATTCAAGAGCTAAAGGATGAGATAATTCGGCACATTAACGGTGTAAAGGATTCGCGTTTACTTTACGTTAAAAAAAATAAAAAAAATCAAGAATTTTTCAAGAAAAAACGCCTCGGTTACTTTATTGCCGTCACTAAATAGTGCAAACAGGCAACAGAACTATTTTTATTTGCCGTCACTTAAAAAAATGCTATAGGCGTAAAAAAAAAGATGATATTAGGCAGCTTTGCAGCTTAAAAACTTAATGACTTTATTTGGCAATTTTCATCGTTTATATAGTCAAAAAATGGTACTTTAGTTTTTACAAAATAAATAACATTTTTGAGTGTATTTGGCATATGTTGTGATTGAGTGAGAATATCATAAACAAAAATCATATGTTCTAAAGTAATAATGTAATAACATAGTGTGTGAGTGAGTGCATACAATATATGTAAGTGATTTATATAAACATATGTTGCAATGAATTGAGTGTAATAGAACAAAGAAAGGAATGCAAAAGTTAACATCATATGTTTTGATATGTATTGAGTGTAATAATATAAAAAAAAAAAAAAAAAAACCAAAACCGAAAAAAAACCAAGACGAAATGGCCATTTCAGCCCTTAAAAGGACTTTGACCGAGCTTCTTATGATCAATTGTGTTGTGTGTGATGTGAAATGTTGGCACACACACTGAGGTTTGCCATTGTCTGCAGAAAGGTGACGGCCGAACAGAAAAATTAATTCAATTGAAAAAACTTTCTGTGTCGGATGGAGGATTCGAACCTGGGTTCTCTGGCGTAAGAGTCACACACTCTACCCACTACGCCACGGCCGCCGCAGTAATAATATAACATGAACAATAAATTGCAGCATAAAATGATATAAGCGAAAGTGAACAATTATATGTATGTATTAATTGAAATAACAAAATTAGTGGCAATAGTGGTTGCGTTGGTACTCTATATGAGAGTACCCTACACCCCCATCCTTAACATAAAAATTATTTGTTTTTGTAAAAATAATAATAATTTTAGTTTTCTTATAAGTTTATACAATTAAAAATTCTTACTTTTAGTTTATACAATGTTGTTTTTTTTTTTATTTTTTTTTTTTTTTTTTTTATTGAGTCCATTTTTTTAATAAATTATTGTGGAATTCTTTAGTTTTTCCATTTAAATCGAAAACTGAATTTACTCCTCTTTTATTAACTATTTTATAAGGACCATGAAAGGCGTTTGATTTTTCTTTCTATTCATTCTTTTAACCAAAACTTTATCACCGATATTTAAATTAAGTGGGTTGGAAACGTTTTTACTTTGTATTCTTTTTTGTTTAGCAATATTCATTAATTCGCATGCTTTTTGAAACGAGTATTTCAGTCTATGTTTTAATTCTAGAGCATAATTATGTATATTATAGAATTTTGATAATGAAGAATTATCATTTGGTAAATGGGCTAATTTGCCGAAAATCTAATTGAAAGGCGTATAATTTGTATCAACATGAGGAGTTGTATTATATGCAAAAGTGCAGTATGGGATCCATTGGTCCCATTCGTCATCTTTGCAAAAATTGAATAAATATTCTTTTAATACTCTATGGTTTCTTTCTATAGAGCCTAGAGTCTCATGATGATATGGTGTACTAAATATTTGTTTAACATTCAAAAGGCGGCATATTTCCGACATTAATTCATTGGTAAATTCTGTACCTTTATCTGATTTTAGAATTTTGAAATGACCATATTTTAGAATTAAATTTTATACTAATGTTTTGGCAACTGTCTTTGCGTCTTTTGTCTCCATTGGACATCCTATTACATATTTTGTTAAATCACACTGCATAGTGAGTATATATCTATAATTATTCGATAACCGTAAAGGACATACTGTATCAATGGATACAACTTCGAAACTTGTGCCTGGTGTGTCAGTCATTGTTAATTTTTCTTTTATATGTTTTGTTTGCTTATTAATTTGGCATTGTTTGCAAGTCATTATATAATTTTTTTTATTATTTTGTTCATATTTTTCCATATATATTTTTGTTTGAGTTTTAAAATTGTTTTTCTTATACCCATATGACCTCCGTGAGTTGAATTATGGTATTCTTCAATGATTTTACTCTGTATTTATTTGTAGACTATTCTTTTTGGTTCTTCAAATATTAAAATTTTTAAATTTTCTTTATTTCTTTTTAAATTGTTAAATATACTTATCTTTACATTTATCCATTGCAATGGTTTTAAATATTTCATCATTTTTATTCAACGCTAGCTTTTCTATATTTAAGTTATGCATTTTTGATGACAGTTTCTCCAAAGTCAGCGGTGTGATCGATGGACTATCGCTGCATCTTGCAATAACTTCCTCCTCTTCTACTTTAATTTGGGATCCCTTAAAATTTTTCTTTATTAAAAATCTTAACTTTTTCATTCTTTTTATATCTGATATAGATGTACATTCCCAAGCAAAAAGTTGTACGGGCTTTTCGCTGGAAAGACATTTTTTATTGTTTAAATCGGTGTTTTCTGTATGTTTATTTTTATTCATACTTCTCGTAATGGCTAGCATGTTCTGTTTGCTATCTTCCATTCCGGTTGGAATCATGGCTTTTAATGAGTCACTGTTTAAAATTATTCTTGACAAGGCGTCGGCATTGGTATTCGTTTTATCTTTTTTATAAATAATATCGAATTCATAATATTGTAAATCTAACCTTATGCATGTCATTTCAGAAGAATGATTTTTATGAGAGAAGAGGGATACCAATGGTCTGTGATCTGTTATGACCGAAAATTTTCTACCATAAGGATAGGGTGTGAAAAAATTGATCGCCCAGTGTATGGCTACGAGTTCTTTCACTATAATAGGTTTATTTAAATCGTAGTTTGCAAGTGACTTGCTTGCATAAGAGATAGGTAGATCTGATCCTTTATCGCCTTGCGATAATACCGCGCCAAGTGCATAATTTTAAGCGTCCGTTGTTACCACGAACGGTCTATCGAAATCCGGATATTGAAGTACTGGTGGTTTTAATAGTTTTTTTTTAAGTGTATCAAAAGCATTTTGGCAATTTTCATTCCAAGCAAAGTGTGAGTTTTTCTTTAAAAGAGAATTTAAATGTTTGGCTATATGAGCGAAATTGGGTATGAAACGTCTATAGTAATTTGCAAAAGCAACGGATCGTCTGACTTCGTCTGCGTTTTTATGAATTTGGTAGTTTTATATCACTTTATTTTTGGCTGGGTCCGTTTTTATGCCATTGGTGGTAATAAGGTGGCCAAGGTATACCACTTCTGGCTTTAAAAATTAACATTTTGCTGGATTAAGCTTTAAATTATATTTTCTCATTCTTTCAACGGCACAGAACTTCACTTATGCCTCAGCGTCATCGAAAATTTGGACCATCGGATGGAGGTGTGCCACCGAGGTCGCGGCGGCCATTTGGCCGATATTTTGTTCCATACATAATTGAACCATACCAATATTATCATAATAAAAAGAAATGACAATAATTTCCTAAATAATTTGTGTTTTATTCAAAATCAACATCGGCCCTTAAAATTTAACCACCTTTTAGTAAGAACATATCAAAAATTACCAATTTTTTCATATATTTTCCATAAGATTCGAGTAAAACTCCACAAAAAAAAAAAAATCCATCAAATCTCTGCCTACTATTTAAACATTTTTTTACAGTGTGTAAACGTTTCGCATCATCCTTTTTTTTTCTCTGTGTCCAGTGCAACGCTCTAGAAATTTCTTTATTGCACTTCTGCTATCTTTTTACAAATATTCTTCAAAAATATATATATTTGTACATAAATATTTCGCAATTTTATTCTTGTCTTTTCTTTTTAGTTTTATTTTGTTTTATTTTTTTTTTCATCCGTCCGCTACGTAATACTTCTTTATTATCTCTGTTTGTTGTTGCAATCGTTCACAAAAGTTCGGAAGCTCGGAACAATGAATCATAAACGACGCAATGCCAGGAGCAGCAACAGCAGCTGCTGGTGGTATCCGCTACTTTGCTGTTGGTCCACTCTAAAAGGATTAGGAAAAGTACTGTGTCATTATAGCGGAAGTTATGTTTTTTTTTTTGTGCGCCTGCCTTTATGCTTTGGGCACATTTTTTAAGCTGCTGTTGGGCGGATAGACTGTCTACTGCCACAGAGGCTGCATAACAGGCACTCAATATTTGGTGCAGCCAAAGTGAGTATTGAAGGATTTAAGTATTGTTTTTTTTCTTAATAAAATTTTATTTATTTAATTTTTTTTTTTTTTTTTTTCTTATGTTTTCGCCTTTGTGGCTAATACGGAGCGCATTTTCTGGGCAACTTCTGAATGTTATGTGGCAGTGCTTGAACACCTACACGAACAACGTTTTTCGCGTTGTCAATGAGCCGATGCAGTTTTCTGTCGTCAGTATTTGTGAAACTAGTGATTTGGTCTATAACAACGAAAAGCCGCTTAAATTGTATAAGAAGTAAAAATTTGTTCTATGAAAGTTCTAATGCTGCCCACAAAACTCTCTTTATTCTCTGATTGCATAAAGTCTGCCAAATCAAAGTCAAATATTCGCCTTTTATAGCCTGCAACTTCTTGAATTGGCAGAATTATTCTAAGGCGTGCTATCTAAGGCAAAAATGCTATTGATGCGATGGATACGTGTGCAAAAAAAAAAAACACATTCCAAATGAAAAGAAATTGCAGAAAATTTCAGCATCGCTCACGTTTTCCACAATTACGACATGACGATTTTCTTAAAAAATTCAATTAAGCATTTACTATAAGCGACAAATAAAACAAAAATAGTTTTTTTGCATACTACCATTAAAAATGCTTTGGCGTATATATACAGGCCAATTTCTTTAAACTCTTACACCAAAAAATTGGTAGTCGAAATCAAATGCCTCTAAGTGCTCCATTAAAAATGTTTTCGTCAATTTCTGAATACTTATAATTTGTCGCTTACAACGTTATTCACGTCGACGCTTCAATTTAGCTTCTTTTGACTTTTTTCGAAATTGCATTTCAGTCAAAATGTTGAAACTCCTTTTTATATGGTATTGTTTTACGCGCCATGATACTCACTCAAATTGAAAGTATGAACAAGGATATTATTGCAATTAAATAACCACAAATCACGCAAAAATTATTTAATTACACTTCACTTCACTTCAACACACACTGACTCTCTCTCTCGCACACAATTACAAACAACAGCAAGCAAATAGCACCTATAAATATACAACAGATTGTAAATGTAATAAATTAATTTCAAAATACAAATAAATCTGTCGGTTTTGTCAAGCTGTAGCTTTTGCGCTCGCGCACGAACGACTTTATCAGTAATGCGTGTTTATATAATTATTCATGATATATTGAATGAAAGTGCCAGTTTGAATGAAAGAGTGTGTGTGTGTGTGTGTGTGTGTGTGTTTGAATGTGTGATCAACATATGAAGTAGTAGTTTTGATTTCTAACCACAAATTAATTTCGCCACAGCACGCTGAAGAGCAGCAGTCGCTGTGGCAATACTTGCATGCTTTTCCAAAAATCATAAAATCACCCAAAAAGGAGTTGCCCTATAATGATAACATTTTGTGAGAATAAGTTTTATTTAACCCATTAAGTGCCGAGACCATTAAATATCCAAAATCATTAAATCCAAATATTTAATTCTAATGAAATACACACAAGAAACTTAAAAAGTTAACAAAAGTTAAAAACAACTAGTAAGGAACGGAGCTTCGGCAAGGTATCGAAGCTAAAATACCCCCCGCGGCCGTATTGAGGTGTATACGAAGTCTATTAAATATTTTTATATTATCTGCAAAAATATTTGTGTTATACGCTTAATTTTATTTTACCCTTATCTGCCACATAGAGCAATTTGTAGACTGCTCATTATGCTAAAGAATATATGTGCAAAATTTCCTTGGTATGTGGAAATTCATACCAACGGCTTAAAACAATTTCGTTTGAAATCAAAGTGCCACGCCGCGTTCAATTCGAGCCAATTTTCTAGACTACTGACTGCTCATTATTCCAAAGAATATGGAAAAATTGGAAGAAGTTGGACAAAGGCTAGAGAAGGAGTTTTATTTATATTTAAGTGGCACGCCCCTGTCTTATTCCGCCCAATTTTTTACTCTTATCACTGCTCATTATTCCAAAGAATATATTTGCAAGATTTGTTTGAAATCAAAAAAAACGGTGTAGAAGGAGTTCTATTAGTATTAAGGCGGGACATGACATTCGCGGCAGAGAAAACAGACCTTTTTTTAAAAATTCATAACTCAGTCAAAAACAAACATTTTTTTTATTATTGTAGACAATTGAACAAATCACAAGAAAAAAAATTCAAAAAATATATTTTTCACTATATAAAAAAAAACGGGGCCTCGTGGTTGCAGCGCTGGGAGTTGCAAAAATTGTCCGATCTGGAAAAAAATTACTTTTTTAAATCTTAACAAAATTGGTTATAGTATGACACGAGCTTTTTTTTTTGAAATTTTTTATCAATTTTTGGTAATGTTTTTTCGAAAAAAATATTTACTTCAATCAAGTTTAAAAAAATACAAAAAAAAAAAAATATCGTCAAAAAATGAACCCGCTAGTGCCGCAACCAGTACGAAAAACATGGTTTCGAGATAAACGCGTTCAAAGTTTGTGAACAAAGAAAAAAAGGTTACCTTCAATCTGCCATGCCTGCTTCGTACTGTATGCCTTTGTTATCTTGTGTTGTGCTGTTTCTTATAGTTTTTTGCAATCGTTTAGCAATTCGGGCTTCACCCTTCACCCTTCAAGTAGGTACGAAATAACAACCACCAAAAGTCAGGTAGCAAGTTAAACAAGTATATACCAGCTGCCGTACGTAGGTAGCGCAAAAATTAAAAATGCGCTCTCACTAAACCGACTGTAACTTTTGAACCCGTAAGAATTTTTCCATGACATTTTTTTTCTTAGAATCTTAAGAATATTTACTAAAATTATTAAAAAAATTATCGATTCCAAAAAACTGCCAATGTCATGTAACCCCTTAAGACTGACAAGGCCCTTGTCCAATCCCACACACTTTAGTAAGCTTATAATTTCCCATTATACTAAAGAACATATGTGCAAAATTTGGTTAAAGTCAGAGAAACGGTGTAGATGGAAATGGGATTAAAAATAAAGTGCCACGTCTGCCACTGCATAGTACCGCCCACTTTTATAAACTAAAAACTGATCCTCATGCCAAATATTATGTGTGCAAAATTTGGTTTAAGTCGGAAAAACAATGTAGGAGGAGTTCGATTAGAGTTAAACTGACACGCCCCTTGTCCAATCCCACCCACTTTTGTAGGCTTACAACTTCTCATTATGCTCAAGAAAATATGTAAGAAATTTGGCTGAAATTGGACAAACGGAGTAGATAGAGCTAGTTTAAAAATAAAGTGTCACGCCCCCTGCCTAGTACCGCCCAGTTTTATAAACTTACTTGTAAGATTGCCCAAATAACCAAGGAAAATATGTGCAAATTTTGTTGATGTCTGACACACGGTGTTCAAGAAGTTCGATTAAAAGTAAGATGCCACGCCCACTTTCCAAGTCTAAGGACTTCACATTACACCATGTGTGTATATAGAATATATGTGCACAGTTTGGTATGTGTTGGATAAACGATGTGGATGGAGTCTGGAAAATGAAAGTTTTCCTATTTTGATGATGTCACTTTATATGGGAGGCATGGCTTTCAGCCGATTTTGGCCAATATCATAGAAATGCTTCATACTATATATCAAAACTCATGTATAAAATTTGAAGACATATCTTTAATTTTTGTGGATTGTTAAGCGATTTTACGTTTTAAATAAAGCCAATTTGTATGGGAGATAGGCGTGGTTTTCATCCGATTTTGTCAAACATCATAGTAATGGTCTACATTAAATATCAAAGCCTATGTGGAAAATTTCAAGACCTTTCTTTAATTTTAGCAGCTTTTGAAGAGCTTTTACAGTTAATATAAAATCACTTTGTATGGGAGGTTTTTCATTCAATTCTTCCAAATTCCATAGTCAGAATTTATATTGCAGATCAAAGTTTACGTGCAAAATTTGAAGACATTTTTTTAATTTTTGTGGATTTTTTAGAGATTTTACTGAAAAAATGAAGTGACTCTGTATGGGAGGTAGGCGTGGTTTTCATCCGATTTGGCTAATTTTCGAACTTTATCTTTATTTTTTAAAAAGAATCTTATATTTTGAATTTAATCACGATAGCTTTAAAGTTACGGCTGTAATCGTTTCGACAGACAAACAAACGGACAGACTTACAGGCAGACGAACACACGAAATTTGACTCAGGAGGTGATGCTGATCAAACATGTATATACTTACTATACCTGCCACGCCTTGACATTTTATTTGACGAATTATTTGCAAAAGTCAAAAATTGGCAAAAAAAAAAAAATCTATAGAAATAGTGTATTTTTACAAGACAATTTTTAACAAAAACAATAATTTGCTAAGTTCAATCATTGATTTGATAAATAAAAATAAAAAAAAATTAAAATAAAAATCGCAAAGCATATTTCCACATAAAACCTCAAATCGGCTATATCCACCTTTAAATAGTCGTCGAGTGTCAGAAATGAATGAGCAATTTATGTAGACTCTCCGTTAAGACTTGCAAAAAGACGAATCATTGAAGCAGGACGAAATGAAGTAAAAAAAGTTGGAACAAGTCTTGTTTAATGAACCCTCTTAAATTTCAGAAAGTTGTTTGGTACAAGGCATGGAAGAATTTTAATTGTATCATTCGTGCAAGGCATCACTTTTTTTCGTAGATTATAATGGTATTGAAAAATGGGGCCACTCTTCCTTCTGTGTGGCCCTCCTGTGGCCCAAGCCGCCTATTGAAACTCAGCGTGTTTATTAAAGTAGACTTAAGCCCAAAAATTCACTGCTGTCAAAAAAATATACTGAGACATGATTGAATTTAACAAAAAATAATTTCATAAATGACCAGAGTTTTAGAATAAAGAATTTTGCAAGAAAAAAATGAAGTCAAATTACATCTGGTAAGATGACAAAGACATTTTCCATCGCCAATAATTAAGTTTGAAATTTGCTGTTCTAATTTTCTAAATGGTAGTGTTGTCTCGGATCGGTGGGTACGGCAGCTTTCAAACATATAAAATATTATAATTAGCAAGTTTTTTATTTGTTTTGCTTTTATTGATACTAAGCTCAGCGCCTATATCACACCTAGGATACAATAATTACAAGGTAGGAGTGACAGTTCTTTTGTCGAGCAACGTCTGTCAAAAACAGCAACGAAGAGAAAGAATAAAGAAACAAAAAAAGAACCTATAAAACAATAATTATCAGCATGGTCTTGAATATAGTGCAAAACAAAAACGCATAAGTTATGTGGAAAAATGTGATTGCATCTATTTGTTGCTGTTATCTTTGAACTGAGGCTCTTTATAAAATTAAATGGCTTTTTTGTAATACCGTTTGCGACAAATTACACAATACGGGTATTCAAGTCACTGCGTATGGGCTACGTAACAGCGTATCTCGTAAGTTTTTACGAAGTGTAAATTTTTTTTAATTCACTTTTTGAAATGATTTGCGTAAGACTTTACGCACCAAAGTTGATGCGTATTGCGCATAATAAGACAGCGTAAGAAGCAACCTTATCAACTTGTCCCTTTGGAATAATAAGCAATCAATTACGTTGCCGTTGACATATGAAATTAACAGTTAAATCGACATTTTTAGCAGCAATTCTTACTTAAAAAAAAATTGTTTTAGACTGAAACAACACTCAACGCTTGCCACCATATTTTTGAAAGCATTAAACGAAATGCATCGTATAATGAACAAATGAATAGCAAGAGCATAGGTAAATATTACATTAGTATTCGTACAATATACTAATCGCACCGTATAATGTACGAATGAATACCAAGAGCATTGGTAAACATTACAATAATATTCGTACAATATACGAATTCATTTGTATAATGTACGAATGAATAAAAAGAGTATTAGTAAATATTGCAATATTGGCACATATTCGTAGTGTACGAATTGCACTGTACAATGTACGAATGATATTAGGAGCATGCGAATGTTTTTCTACTAATACGAATAAAATATTCGTAATATGTACCAATATGCGTACATTCTACAAATTCTATTCGTGGCTGAAAATCATGAATAAAATTCGTAGAATGGACGCAGTTATTAGTAATATTTACACACAAATTTTTTTGAGTATTTCGTATCTGTAGTCATAGAATCCTCTATATACCGTTTTGAATACTGCGTTAAATTGCAGTGCACATTTTTTTGTTCTTGACTTGCGTACAGTTGATCGTAATGTGATCCGTACTACTAGGAACTCTGTCCAAAAAAATCAACAACTCTTTGTCCAAGTGACATTTGTGGTTTTTGCGCATTGACACCTTTTGCGCTACACAAATTGGCTCAAGTAGCCGCTACTGATGAACAACATCCAATTTTTAAACCCAAATCTGAAAGGTTTGCCTCTAATAAATTGCTTTGAAAAGCATCATTGACTCATCAATCGAAAGCTTTTCGTGCATAAATCGAAACTGGCAAAATTTTTTAGATGGTAACATATTCAAGGGTCTAACGTTTGCCATTTTCTTCGTAGCTATCAAATAATAATTGTCAGCAAGATGGAGAAATTTTTTGATTTCCCGGAATCTATTTTGGATCATATTTTTTAGCAACAAATAGTAAACAAGTGTCGTCATCCATTTTCCAACACATATCCTCTCTCGGCATAGAATGTTAGTGACTAAAAAGCAGAATATCCTAAAAGATTTTTCTTTTAAAGAGAAAAGAGCTAAAAGAGAGAAAAGAAAAGAGCTATCAAATTCACAACTTCCATATCAAGAAACGTTTCAAACACTTCAATCAGCGAGTTTTTATCTAGATACGATACCATTTTAAGCTTGTTTTTCATAAAAAAATTTGGTTGCCGGCATTTCCATAGCACATGATTCCTTTAACCATTTTGAAAAATTTTCACGATGTTTTGAAAGATTTCTCTCGCGGCGCATCTTTTGGAGTGGTACATCGTCTTCACTATCAATGCTATAAAACACCACTATTTCACTTTCGCCATTGTTTTTAGCATTGTTATTAAGAAGAATATATAGAATAAAATGGCATCAATTGTGAAGTGGAGATGTGTCTAAATTTCTTTCAACTTACAACCAAAAAACTTAAATTAAGCTTTAAATAACGTGTTAACTTAGCTGTAGAAACACAACACTATTAATACTATTCAAAAAATCAAAGTCCTTGCGATGATTTTTACTATTGAAAGACAATTCACACAAGTCTTGATGAAGAGCTTATTTTTCAACAGTAACAAGACCCTCATTGCCATAGTCGATGGTAATTTTAAATAACTGCCTTGCTTTGGTTGTGTGGCTTACGGCAAATCGTAATTTTTGTGGCAAAACATGTTAGCAATATAGTCGATAAAATAGTATCGCCAACAAACTTGTGCAAATTACCCGCTGTACAGTGGTATTGTCTGTGCCAAGCAAAGCTGATGTAACAAGAATTGCTATAGTCTAACAAATCTATTCCACGGCAAAAAAATAAAAAAATCACTCTTGAATATATTCAAAAATGAACCCATTACAGATGAATTCTTTTCCTTTTTGTCTGTGTCACAGTGTCATGTAACTAAAACTCGTTTTTTTTTGTAGTGTAGCAAAATAATGTGAATTCATTCACTTAACTCGGATTCAACTTGCAAATGCTTTCATTTTTCAATTCCGGTTTGTTTTTTTTTTTTTTGTTTTTGTTTAGTATTGATTTCTGCTATTTTCTGCTCTTATTTTATCGAAGGAAAATTACAAAGTAAATCTTGCGTAAAAATTCCATTTTACTTTTGGTTGAGCTTCTCAAGCCTAGTCGAGGATGAAACAAATATTTATATCACATACATCGTTGTTGCTTTATGATTCTAATATTTACCAGGGATGTGTTTTTAGATCAGACGAAATAAACACGAAACTCTACTGAGAAAATTGAGTTTAGCTTAATCTTGACGTAATTTGAAAATTGAAGTGTTGCAAGAATTTAACTTGTTCTATTCTATAGTAGAGGTCGAATCAGCTTCAATACAGTTTGCTATCGTAAATTCGGTCAAAAAAAGTAGCGACAAGTGGTCAATAAAACACAAAATATTTATTATTCATTCAGATTTATCCGAAATAATACACACCTAATCAAAGAAACGCCTTGTATTACTATATGTCTTCTATAGGTGAAACGAGTTTTTGGCGGGAAAGTGGGGCAAATCCATTATTTTGTTTTTTTACCAAAATGGTGCTGAAAAATGCCTAAATAATATTCTTTATTTACCGTACAACACTCAGGCAAGAATTTTTAAGTGCACAACACCCCGATAATCAAAGAAAACAGCCAATATTACCTTGAGTATTGAAAGATTGACTTTGAAGTGATTTTTTCGTTTTTGGCTCTTGAAAAGCATCCATTCCGAAGCTTGTTGACTGGTTTACATGTCAAGGCTGTATATCTAAGCTGTATCATCTGCTATAATGCGTTTTATGAATGTGAACTGTGGACTGACTTATTCAACCATGTCTTCAGAAACCTTTACACGATTTAGTTTTTCAAGAAAACTCAGTTTTTCAGAAATTGTCGAGTGTAAAATGGTACGAATTTATTTGTGAGATACGTAAAGTTCAACGGCTATCTCTCTCTCAAACTTAAATGACGATTTTCCAGCACCATTTCCTTCACTTTATTGATGTCAACTTCAGTTCAAAACTTTGATGGGCGACCACCACATCTCGACCACTTTTGAATGCACGATACCACTTATATGCACATATAACTTCAGCAGGATACTGAAATTAAGATACCCTCCCGCGGCTGTATTGTAGTATACTCTAAGACGTTAACCACGACAGACACGATTACATTCAGTTTTATATATTTACGAAAGTTTTCCTATTTTGATGACGTAACTCTGTATGGGAGGAAGACGTGGTTTTCATCCGATTTTGAAAACTGGTATGGAATGGAGTTTTGGCAGGGTACCGAAGCTAAATACCTACACCCCTCCCCCCCACCACCACCCACGCGAACGTATTGAAGTATAGTCAAAGCCTTTAGCCGTCTATAAAATGTTTATGCATAATTTGCAAAAATATTTGTGTCATACTCTTAATTTAATTTAGCTGGGTAGTTGCCACATAGAGCAATTTGTAGACTGCACATTATGCTAAAGAATATATGTGTAAAATTTGGTTAGTATGTGCAAATTCATACCAATGGTAAAAAATTAGTTCATTTAAAATTAAAGTATCACGCCCCTCTTTCAATTCCATCCAATTTTAAAAAAAAAATTAAAAAAAAAATTAAATTTATTAATTCATTATTAAAAAAAAAAAAACAAATTTGTGCAAAATTTGGAAGAAGTCGGACAAAGGCTATAGAAGGAGTTCGATTAAAGTTAAAATTTCACGCCTCTGTCTAACAGGTGATTCAATAAGTCCGTTGGATTAGTAAGAAAAAAACAAAATTTTAATAAAACTCGATTATATACGTATTATTCAACATAGTTGCCTTCGAGAGCGATACAACGAGTACAGCGATTTTCCAACTTTTTGATACCACTTTTATAATAGTTGGATGGATTTCTCTTTCTCGTCAAAATAGGCCTCAATTTCAGCGATTACTTCATTATTAGACTTGAATTTCTTTCCAGCAAGCATTCTCTTGAGATCTGAGGGAACAGAAAAAAGTCGCTAGGGGCTAAGTCTGGAGAATACGGTGGATGGGTAAGCAATTCGAAGCAAAATTCATTCAATTTTGCTATCGTTTTCATCGGTTTGTGACACGGTGCATTGTCTTGGTGTAACAACCTTTTTTTTCTTTTGCAAATGTGGCCGTTTCTTGGCGATTTCAGCCTTCAATCGATCCAAAAGTGCACAGTAATAGTCGCTGTTGATGGTGGTTCCTCTTTGTAGAAAGTCGATGAATATAATACTTTTCACATCCCAAAAAGCAAGAGAAGGATCATCAGAAGAATTCTGTGGACCAGAACCACGTATCCCCATAGGCGACAACATTGTGGCAGGCCTTAATAAGCAATGGACGGACTCGAAACACCGTACAAGGTAGGAAGAAGCTGGTAATTGCAGGCAATCAAAGGCGGCCGTGAAATGGTCAAGAAGTGAGGCAGCAAAAGCCACCCGATTCAATCGGATGACTTTAAGCTGGCTTACTACACCGGTCACAGGACACGGTCCCTACATGTACCATCTCAGGAAGATGACTCTGACCGAGGACGATGCGTTTAGGTTATGCCTAGAGGAGCCAGAAACAGCAGCACACATTCTGTGCCAGTGTCCGGCGGTGGCAAGCATAAGATTGACCATTCTGGGACGTCCATTTATTGACGAAGCCGAGATTGGTCAACTGACCTACAAGGACATGCTTGAGGTGACAAAGGGTGCTTATATAAGGAGCATGCTCACTTATGAGTGCTCTGAGCAGTAGCATCCTTCGTCAAATAGGGGACAAAAAGGGACCCACTGTGGTCTGATTCGGCCAATCCCCGACTTATAATATATTCTATCCCAAAATACAGACGCCATCACCTTACAAGCCGACTATTGGGTCTTTGCTCGCTTTGGATTCGGTTCGTCGACTGCTGTCCACTCAGCTGACTATCTTTTGGTTACTGGTGTGTAATAATGAAGCCATGTTTCATCCATTGTCACATATCGACGATAGAATTCGATTTTATTGCTGTTTAACAGCGCCAAATACTCCTCTGAAGCATCAATTCGTTGTTGTTTTTGGTCGACTGTGAGCTAACGCGGCACCCACTTTGCACAGAGCTTTCGCATACCCAAATGTTCGTGTAAAATGGTAAAAACACTACCATCTGATATCTTTACAATGTCAGCTAGCTCGTGCACCTTCAATTTGCGATCGTTCATAACCAATTTGTGGATGTTTGTGATGTTTTGTGAAATAACAGTCTGATTTAGGCGTCCACTGTGCTCTGCATCCACTTTTCTACCATTTGTCTCGATGGAGCAGAGTCCGGATAATGTTTATCAAGCAATTGTTTGGTTTCCACTGTATTTTTTTCATCAAAAAGCAATGCTTTATCAAAACTCGAAATTCCCTTTTTCCATTTTTTTTTTTTTTCAAAAACAATATACGTATTTGCACACAAAATGCTATAACTCACTAATCAATTGTCAGATTGTTGTCAAATTTTTATACGTGTCGTTTGAAGGTTGGAACTAAATAAAAATCATATGGAAAAAATCTAGTAACGCCATCTATGTATCAACCTATGGGCTTTTTGAACATACTGTTAATTCCGCCCAATTTTTTCAACTAATCGCAGCTCATTATTTCAAACAATGCATTTGCAAAATTTGGTTAAAGTTAGAAAAACGGTGTAAAAGGAGTTTCAATAATATTAAAGCTCACTTTTATAAACTACGGACTGCTCCTTATGGTAAAGAATATATATGCAAAATTTGGTTCAAATCGGACAAATGGTTTAGAGGGAGTTCGATTAGAATTAAATGGACATGCTCCTTGTGCAATCCCAACCCACTTTTATAGGCTTAAAATTTCTCATTCTACTAAAGCACTTCGCACATAGTTTGGTGGAAATCAGAGAAAAGGTGTAGATGGAAATAGATTAAAAATAAAGTGCCACGCCTGCCGTCTAATAACGTCCACTTTTATAAACTAACGGCTGTTCGTTATGCTAAATAATATGTGTTCACAATTTGGTTTAAGCCGTACAAACGGTGTGGAGGGAGTTCGATAAGAATTAAATGGACACGCCCCTGGTTCAATCCCATCCATTTTTGTAGGCTTTAAACTTCTGATTATACTATTGAATACATGTACGAAATTTGGTTTAAATCGGATAAACGGTGTAGATGGAGCTAGTTTAAAACTAAAGTGCCACGCCCATTTTATAAACAGTGCAAAATTTAGTTGAAGTCAGACACACGTCGTAACAGAAGTTCGATTAAAAGTAAAATGCCACACACACTATTCTAGTCTAAAGACTCTACATTTTACTGAAAAGTATATGTATCTGTTGGATAAACGATATGGGTAGATTTGGGGTACATACAGACACGATGTCATTCAGTTTTATATTTTCAGGAACGATTTTTGAAGCGAAGCTTTTTACTCCTCGTTCTGTGATTTGCTTAGAGTGAAATCTGAAAAATTTTCGACAGATTTTTTCTTGGAATTTTGATGGTTTCTTTGTTGCTAGCTCTTATTACAACAAGAAAATTTAATACTTTAATATTAAATACTAAAAATATGTTATGGTTCCCGTGGGGATCGAACCCGTGCTCTTTTTAAAGATAACACAGCACACTACCCACTAGGACACAAAGACCTGTGGGAAGAGGTTGTTAATTTAATCTTAGTTATAACAGAAGCTATGCTGTAGTAGATCGTCACCATCTATCAATAGATAGAGGATTGTGTATTTGTTATGCTACAAAAATTTGCTTTTATTTGCCACAAGGTGTCTCCAGCATCGGTGTGTTTGTATTGTGAATGCGTTTGTGGTGTTGTTGGCATAGAGTATAAACTATTATGTAGAGATTGCATCAACTCTGCTAAATCTCTGGCATGTGTTAACAGAGGTTAACAGAGTTTTTTTCTTCATGTTTTTAAGTGAAATAACTCTGTTAACACTGTTAGCGGAGTTAATGCAATCTGTAGATAATAAATTACACTCTATGTTTAAGCGTCAAAAAAATAGATGATATCAATAAATATGGAATTAACAAACGCATGCATGAAATCGGCAAGGTATCTAAAATGTTTGTTAAATTTTGTTTCGTGTGCGTTCTTTAATATTTATTTTTGAAGCGAAGTTTTTTAATCCTCGTTCTGTGAATTGCTTGGAGTGAAATCTGAAAAATTTTCGACAGATTTTTCGCTACGCAGTAAGCTGTTGAAGGAAAAAATTTGTTCAGTGCAGCCAAGTTCACAACCATATGTGGAGAGTTAAAATGGAGAGTCGCTGGCATTATATGCCCGTTTATGTTAATGGCGTGGAAATTTGACATTCAACAATAAAAAATAATAATATGTTTTCTGTATATATGTAATATATTTTATGTTATTTTAAATTTCTGAATTTAAAAGTTAATTTATTAAAAAGAAAAAATTATTAAGCTATCAAATCTATGTAACTGCGAAAAAGCTTCGCTTCTCTCGTGTGTCCAACGACGCACCTGTGTTTTTTTATTTTGATAACGTCACTTTGTATGGGAGATAGGCGTGGTATTCATTCGAGTTTGCCAAATATCATAGAGATGTTTCATGTCATATATCAAAGCTTATGTGTAAAATTTCAAGATATTTCTTTAATTTTTGTAGATTTCGAAGAGATTTTAAGTTTAAAATAAAGCCACTTTGTACTTGAGTGGGCGTGGTTTTTTTATCCGATTTTGCCAAATACCATGTGATGGTTTATATAAAATATCAAAGCTTATGCACAAAATTTCCAGAAATTTTTTTAATTTTTGCAGATTTTTAAGAGATTTTACGTTTTAATTAAATCCAATTTGTATGGGAAGTAGGCGTGGTTTCCAACTGATTTTGCCAAATATCATATTGGTGATATCTACATTATATATCAATACCTATGTACAGAATTCCAAGACATTTCTATAATTTGAGCAGATGTTTTAGAGATTTAAGGGTTAGTATAAAAGCACTTTGTATGGGAGATAGGCGTGGTTTTCATCCGATTTTTTAAAGTTTCATAGTCGTGATTAATATTGAAGATCAAACTAATGTGAAAAGTTTCAAGGCATTGCTTTATTTTAAGAGATTTCACTGTTAAAATAAAGTCACTTTGTATGGGAGATAGGCGTGGTTTTCATCCGATTTGGCTCATTCTCGAACTTGATATCCGTTTTTAAAACAGAAGCTTTTGTTTTGAATTTCATCGCGAAAGTTCTAAAATTAAAATCGACTCAGGTGGTGATGCTGATCAAAAATATATGTACTTTTCTATACCTGCCACGCCTCCTTATTGGTGTTACAAAGGAAATGTCAAAGTTGATATACCCCTTACGCAGTATGCGTTGGGGTATAAAAAAAGTTTGGTCCAATTAAGGCCTTAAACGTTAAACAGTGACTCACAGCACTGTTTATGCTATGAGTATCTACTATATGAAATTATAATTTTAACTAGAAAATATAAGTTTTATATTAAACACGAAACACAAATTATAAAAAAAAAAGTTAAAAGGATAAAAGCTTTCAGACAATTATTTTTTGACAAAAAAGAAAACACATTAAAAACATTAAAGTATATAAATTTATTGCTAATTGTTAATACTTTCTCCACTTTAACTAAAGTGGTTTTAATTATAGATCAGAGCTTTTATTTAATGAATGAAATATAATTGATATAATAAAATATATGAAAAATAAATTATTGGAAAGCATGTTGTTATTGATTTTCTGCTTTAATGGCAAACTGGTAATTTTACGAATAAAAAGTCAACTTTAAAGCTTATTGCCAACAGTTTGAACAGTGCAGTGCATACATTAATACAACACTCAAAGTGCAGCAAAGAAACAACGAAATATTGTTTTAATTTAAAGGTAAGTTTAAATTCACAAGAATAAAAAGCTGTAACAGTTCTGTTAGCAGAAATACCTCATATAGATATTGTAGTTAAAATTATCGGTGGTGTTAATTCACTTCAATGGCTTCTTTGGAGTTAAGTTCACTTGATGGCTGTTTAGTATGTTAATTTGCTAGTAGTGTAACCGTTATAACTGCACAAGAAAACTGTGAACGGAGTGTGTTAAGAGAATATTTTTTTCATTAAAATGCACAAAGTCTGGGTAGCTCCCAGAACTAACACCCGAAAAAAAAATGGCAAAAAAGCCCGAAATTTTTGATGCATTCAGTTTTGAAAAGAATGCTCAATTTTTAAATTGCAATTGAGCCCGAAAGAAGGAAATTACGCCCGAATGGTTTGGGAATAAAACAAGAAATAAAATTAAAATTATGCCCGAAATTTTCAGCAGTTTTTGGCTGCCTTATTTCCAAATTGTTGTGCATAATATCCGTGGTCCACATTCAATTTAAGGTTACTAAAATATAAAAGAACAGATTTGAGTAGTTAATTAATGATCCCTTGTGAAAATATCTGCTAAAATTTGTTGCATTCTATTCGTTTTTGATGTTAGTCCATGAATAGGGAGCCCATGAATATTATGTGCGGATAAGGTTCAAATGGTTTTTTTTATGGTAAAATGATTTACTCTTCCACGGAATGTTGTTACTGAACAAGGTCAAACAATTTATCAAAGAGAATTTAAATTTTTTTTACTTTTTGGTAAGCAATTTGGCAAAAATGCCCGATTTGTGCTTTCGGGCCTAAATTCCAAGCCTATTTTAAGGCCTTTATTCCTTTTCAAATATTTTCATTCAAATACCCAAAATTTATGAGCACAAACACCCGATAAACGCCAGAAAATTCGGGCATATTTTCATAGGAATTAATTCCCGATTATGTATGGAAATTTTCAAGCATCTTTGTTATTTTTTTCGTGTGTAAATTCATCGGACGTTCAAGTTCTGGGAGCCAGTCTGAATGCGGGGCTTCGTCTTAATTTGGAAAAAAAATGGTTTCAAAGTTTTGCAATTTTATGGAATTTATGGGAGCTCCAAAAATTGTTCAGTTTTGGCCGGACTTCAACTACCAGAAATTTGTTGATGTGACAATTCCATATTCAGTGCTTATTTTAATTTTTTAATTATCATTAGAGGGCGTTTTGGTATAAGAAAAATCAAAAATAACGAAAACTCATATGTTTGTTGAACTTTAAGGATCGAATTTAAGGGTCGAATAATAAAAACTCAGAGCCCAGAGGGCACTGCAGTACAACAAATCATAAAAAACGACAAAAATTAATTGACTTGTCAAACTACTTGGGTTCTTTAGGATAGTGGAATACAGTTTTGGTGATTATTTTAACATTTTAACAGTTCTTTCAAAAAGTCCATAGGATGGCACATAGATGGCGTTACTAGATTTTTTTAATATGATTTTTATTTAACACCAACCTTCAAACGATACGTATAAAAATTTGACAACAATCTGACAATTGATTCGTGAGTTATATATAGCATTTTTGTGCAACTATTGTTATTGAAAAAAAAAAAATGGAAAAATGGAAAAAAGAAAATTTCGAGTTTTGATAAAGCATTGCTTTTTGATGAAAAAAAAAATACAGTGGAAACTAAACAATGGCTTGATAAACATTATCCGCACTCTGCTCCATCGAGACGAATGGTAGAAAAGCTGATTGCTGAATTTAAGCGTGGTCGTATCAACACAAATGATGCAGAGCGCAGTGGACGCCCAAATCCGACTGTTATTCCACAATCGTCAAAAAAAAATCCACAAATTGGTTATGAACGATCGCAAATTGAAGGTGCACGAGCTAGCTGACATTGTAAAGATATCAGATGGTAGTGTTTTTACCATTTTACACGAACATTTGGGTATGGGAAAGCTCTGTGCAAAGTGGGTGCCACGTGAGCTCACAGTCGACCAAAAACAACGACGAATTGATGCTTCAGAGGAGTGTTTGGCGCTGTTAAACCGCAATAAAATCGAATTCTATCGTCGATATGTGACAATGAATGAAACATAGCTTCACTATTACACGTCAGAATCCAAAAGACAGTCAGCTGAGTGGACAGCAGTCGACGAACCGAATCCGAAGCGACCAAAGACCCAACAGTCGCCTTGTAAGATGATGGCAACTGTGTTTTGGGATGCGAAAGGAATAATATTCATCGACTATCTCCAAAAAGGAACCACCATCAACAGCGACTATTACTGTGCACTTTTGGATCGATTGAAGGCTGAAATCGTCAAGAAACGGCCACATTTGCAAAAGAAAAAAGTGTTGTTTCACCAAGACAATGCCCCGTGTCAAAAATCGATGAAAACGATGGCAAAACTGAATGAATTGGGCTTCGAATTGCTTACCCACCCACCGTATGCTCCAGATTTAGCCCCCAGCGACGTTTTCCAGTTTTCAGATATCAAGAGAATGCTTGCTGGAAAGAAATTCAAGTCCAATGATGAAGTAATCGCTGAGGCTGAGACCTATTTTGGCGAGAAAGAGAAATCGTATAATGAAAGTGCTACCGAAAAGTTGGAAAATCGCTATACTCGTTGTATAGCTCTCGAAGGCAGCTACGTTGAATAATTTAATAGAGTTTAATCAAAATTTTGTTTTTTTCTTACTTATCCTACGGACTTATTGAATGACATGTTATGATTGCCAACAAGAGTGCTTCACTTATTTTACTTTTACAATTGTTAAGACTAAATTTCTCAATGCTGCGCGTGTAACCATGTCTATATCGTTCTATGACACTTTAATTAGCTGTAAGACCTCGGATTCAAGTACCAACTGACATAGAAAGTTTTTCAATAGTCATAAGTTTTTCTGATAGGTCATCACCCAGTATTGCCGCAACATTTATTATAAAAATATCCAAGAAATATTTGGAAATGTTTCCAAAAGTATGTTCCTAAGGGCACCAGAGAGTAGTTCCGTAAGCCAGGGGGTTCAAGCCTCTCATAGGTTCCAAAAATTTTAAGAAATGCTAAAAAGACTGTTGGAAACTAAATTACTGCTTTTTAATTTATTTACTTATTGATCTACTGGGCTTAACCGTAACAGACATAACTTGATATATTACAGATTAACTTAAATTTAACTTGCATAGTTGAAAACATCACGTTTAAAAATATCTCTGAGAGCAAATATCAATTTTATATCCAGCTAAATTGCAAAAATGTAAACATTTAGTGATATGCTAGTTATTGCCGTTATTAGTTCGATTTAAATTAATATAAAATAAGCTTCTTTCCCTAAGCAGTCTTGAAGGAGAGTAAAAAGGAATGAGCGCCAACAATTCAGAGCAGTTAATTTGGTTATCAAGAATATCCTTAATAAACAAAATACTATGCGGTTGCCTTCTTTGTTGCAGACTTTTAAAGTTTAACAACTGGCAGCGCGTAGTGTATTCAGGCATAGTTTCCCAAGAAAACATATGACGAAGAGCAAATCTAGTACATTTTTTCAGTATTCTTTCGAAACGGTTGATCTGAGAATCGTAAAAAGGATTCCAGACTAGACTAACGTATTCCAGATGGCATCTTACCATGTTTAGAAAGAGTGCCTTTAATGTGAACGGGTCTTTTAATTCTCTAGAATTCCGCTTTAAGAAGCCAAATTTTGAAATTGCCTTAGAAATAATATACTCCCTATGATAATCAAAGGTCAGTTTGGTATCGAAATATATGCCGAGATCTCTAATAACATCGGCTCGAGTAAAAATATCTTCATTACTTACTTCATTACTTACTTCATAATCATTAAGTATTGTGTACACTTTATGTGAACAAGTAAAAATTTTACATTTTGAAAAGTTGAGGCTCATTCCATTTATATCACACCATAGTAAAAACGAATTAATATCATTTTGAAATTTTGTACATTCAAATAAATTATTAATATTTTTAAACATTTTTAAATCATCTGCATATAATAAGGTTTTACAGAACTTAAAATTATAATTAAATCAATAATGAATAACAAAAAAAGCAGGGGTCCAAGGTGGCTTCCTTGTGGAACACCTGACGTTGCAAAAATAGTTTTTGAATACCTATCATTAATTTTAACAGTAAGTTGTCTCTTATGTAAATAAGAACTTAACCATTTCAATAAACTAGAATGGAAACCAAGTTTTTCAAGTTTAAACAAGAGAACATTATGAGGTAAAGTGTCAAAAGCTTTCACAAAGTCAGTGTATAGTACATCGACTTGGTGCCCTATTTCGACTGAGTTTATACAAAAATTCGCAAATAGTGCCAAATTGGTAGTAGTGGACCTACCAGCAAAAAACCAATGCTGTTTGGGTATAATAAAATTTTTTACTTCAGCAAGAATTCTTTTATTTATAAGTTTGTCTAAAATTTTAGGAATAACTGAGAGTTTAACAATAGGTCTCTAGTTATCAATACGAAATTTAGGACCGGACATAAAAACGGGCGAAATAAATGCAAGTTTTCAGTCATCCAAAAAAATTCCTGTAGAAAGCAACTTGTTGAATATAAGTGTAAGCGGTTTCGATAATGAGCTGGCGCATAGCTTGAAAAGCATTGGAGAGATTAAATCAAATCCTGCTCCCTTGTTAGGGTCAAGACCAGCAACAGTTTCAAAACCTTCGGATTCGGATAGCACTAAATTGCCTACATTTACAATTTGTTGCAATTTCGAAAAATATTCTGCGCATATTGGAGGATTCTGCGTATTAAACACCGAACCAAAAAATCTGCAAACAAGTTACAAATTTCTTGTTCGTCGGTTGCTTTAGTACCCTCTAATTCCATAGTTTTCGGAAAACCGCAAGTTTTTCTTTTTATATTATAAAACGACCAAAAAGATTTTGCGTTTGATTTAATGTTGCTTTCAGCATTAAATAAATAATTTTTATATAAAAAATTTCAGAGAAAGTCAAATTCTCTTCTTCGTAAATAAAAAAGATGTTCAGATTTGGTTTGTTTATAATTTTTATGAGCTTTGTTTCTCAAATTTTTGAGTTAAGCAAACGACGATTGTATCAAGGCAAATTTGAGTTTTGCATAAACTTCTTTAAAGGCACAAATAAATGAAACGCTTCTTGAAGAGTTTTTTGAAAAATAAAGTTCATATTATGTACAGGGTTGCCCATATTCGACGGACCCATCTGGCAACGCCATAACTTTTGACAGAGATGTTAGATCGCTTAATGACATATCGCGTTTAAAGCGTCAGTCCAAGCAGATTTTTACCATGGAACAATACACGCCACGCGAGCGCTCTGAAATAGTTGAAATTTACATTCAACAGAAGAAGTCAATTGTGAAAACTCAACGTGCTTTTAAAATATTAAAAAATGTGAGAAGTGCACATTGAATGGGACCGTAAATAAGCAAAATTGCCGTATTTACACCACTGAAAAGCCTCAGGAGATTCAAGAAGTGCCTCTTCATGACGAAAAAGTCACAGTTTGGTGCGGCGTTAGTGCGAAAACGGTCATTAGGCCGTTTTTCTTCCAAAATGAAAATGGCCATGCTGTTACCATCAACCAGGAGCGTTATCGCGACATGATGACCAATTTTGTGATGCCAATTATTCGTCGAAAGCGTATGAGGCAGTTCTGGTTTCAACAAGACGGCGCTCCACCGCACACAAGTCGCATAACAATCGATTTTCTGAAGAATTTGTTTCCGGGCCGTTTGATGTCGAAAAGTGGTGATTTGGACTGGCCACCGCGTTCGCCCGATTTGACGCCGCCTGACTTCTTCTTGTGGGGATATTTGAAGTCAAAGGTTTACGTTAACAAGCCAAGGACCGTAGAAGAGCTCAAGGACAACATTCGTGAAGAAATAGCCGCTATTCCGGCCGAAATGTTGGCGAAAACGATGGAAAATGCTGCAAAAAGGGCACAATACGCCATCAACGCCAGAGGCGGCCATTTGAGAGATATCATATTCAAAAATTGATGTAAACAAATCTACTTGGAACAGATTAAATGATTAAGATTGCCAACCGCCAAATTTTTATTTTTTTCTTTGATTTTTTTAACAAAAACATGGGTCCGTCGAATATGGGCAACCCTGTAGATCTCGATTCCCAAAAACAATATTCCAATTAATAGAGTTGAAGAAATTATTGAGATCTATATAATTTGCCATTTTAAAATTATAGGAGACAATTGACTCTAGTGTTGAAGAATTCCAAAAGGTGTAAAAACTAAAAGTCATTAAAATAGCTTTGTGATAAACTGTTTCGTTGGAAATTGGTAAATTACAATGGGAAATGTTAAATTTGAAATCATTAGTAACAAAAATTAAATCTAGTATTTTGTTAATATCTATGGTATTATGTTAATTAACCATATCTACATATGGTATTATGTTAATTAAAAAAAAAAACTAGATAATTATTAAGAAAAAACTAACATGCTGCATAAAATTCACATGCCAAGTTGACAATAACAAGTAATATTGAGTAATATGGAATTAGGAAAAACTTTGGTCAAGAGCAGCGTTTATCTTAAAACAAGCTAAGATGGAAAAAGCCAACTTAAACTTTAAAAAGACACAATTATTATATTATACTAGCAGGTCACAGTGGTCCACGGCTTCGCCACGCACGTTTTTTCTGTAGCAATATAGAGCGCTTACACATTTTTGTTACTCTTGTATGCTTGTATATAAAAAATCCTAAGCGCGCTGAATCATGTCTTCTTTTGTTTTGTTTTGTTTGCAGCTCAGCATTGCATGTATATTTGGGGGTTTCCAAAAAATGTAAGTTGTTTTTTTTTTTATGTGGTGTCCTCTTAATTTTTTTCGTTTGATGTTGAAATAAATGTAAATAAGATTTGGTGTACCTAGGACCACGGGAACCCGTACTCAATTGCATCGGTACAAATCAGTTTGGTGATATGGGAAAAAAGTGCTAGTATTTTGAAATCTTGTGGAAATAGTTTCTTAAACTATTTCAAATGCAGATGAAAAAAATTGTGTAATTTTACTTACTTTTCAGTTTAAATGGCGAACTTCTCAAAAGTCACTTTTTTTAGTGAATTCTCAAACCAGCTGCTGACACAGACTATGATTGCGGGCAAATGATGCAAAAAGAAAAATTGTATACAAAAATGCTATATGTGAGTATTAAAGCCCTACATGAATATATTCATCCAGCGAATATACCCTGATTCTCTGCTGTAGCAGTCACTGCAAGCATAGCGGCAAGCGAATAAATATAAACAACAGATCGTTTAGCAACAGGTCGTGTCATGAGCAAGAGAATAACTTTATATTTGTTCTCTGTTCTCTTTTCATACACTCTTGCATTAAGGTGAGCTTGCGATCTACGCGTTGTTTCAGTTTCTCTCTGAGCACTTAATAAACTACACGAATACTCAGGAATCTGCTGCAGTGACCTGAATATGAGTTAATATGTTGGATTTGGATGGAGAATATTTGTGTTATTTTTTGTTGCTTTTTTCGCTACCTTCGATACAAAAAACACAAAAGCGGTCGAAAATATTTTATATCGTTCGTAGCTACACACTCCTAGAGGGGTCAAATAAATGAACTCGTCTTATTATTTTTTGCCTTTCAACAATTCTTCCCAACACACAGTGGGTACACTATTTGCCACCCTTCTTTGGGTCCCCATACAAAAAACACAAAAGCTGAAGAAAATAGTGTATATCGGCCGGAGCTGAACTTCTAGAGGGGTCAAATATATGAGCTGGCCCTATTATTTTTTGCCCTGCAACATTTCTTCCCAACACACCTACCCACTATCTGCCACCCTACTTTGGGTCCCCATACAAAAAACACAAAAGCTGTCGAAAATAGTTTATATCGGCCGAAGCTGAACTCCTAGAGGGTCATATATGAGTTGGTCCTATTATTTTTTGCCCCTCAACATTTCTCCCGAACTCCCCTACCCCCTATCTGTCACCCTTCTTTGGGTCCCAATACAAAAAACATCTATTTTCTACGAACAAACGAATAAAAAAAAATATTCGCAAATATTCAACTATTCAAATACAAATATTCAAATACAACTGAAATTTTTGTTATTTTTTATTGCTTTATTTGCTAGGGGACAGAGGAAATTTTTTATTCTATAGCAAGAGAATATATTCAGGGAGGCGAAAAAGCATACTCATGCAGGGATCTAGTGAGTATGTATGTAAAACATACACATCTGTTGCTGTTAGAGCGATATTTGCTTGCTATCAATTTCATTAATAAGCTTGAAAAATAAAAATTAAAAGCTGAAGATTGTATGCTTGTTTATTCATTCAATTAATATATAGTTTTACATTTAATGCTAAAAAGCTAACGCATCCATTGTCAAGTCTATAAGAAACAATCTCAATAATTTTCCATTTGATATTAGTTTAATTATCTCTCTTTGTTGTTGCAATAGTTCATAAAAATGCGGAAGCTCGGAACAATGAATCATAAGCGACGCAATGAAAGGAGCAGCAACAGCAGCTACTGGTGGTATCTGCTTCTTCGCTGTTGGTCCACTCTAAAAGAATTAGCCAGAGTATTGTGCCGTTATAGCGGAAGTTGCGTTATTTTATGCGCCTGCCTTCATGTATTGGTCACACTTTTTAAGCTGCTGTTGAGCGGATTGGCTGTCTACTGCCGCAAAGGTTGTATAACAGGCACTCGATATTTGGTACAACCAAAGTGAGTATTGAAGTATTTTCTTTTATTTGATAAATTATATTTATTTATTTAATTTTTTTTTTCTTGTGTTTTCAACTTTGTGGCTCAGCTATCATTATACGGAGCGCATATTCTGGGCAATTTGCTTGTTGATCAGTATTTGTGTGGGCTTGGTTGTTATTTGGGAGTACTTAAATACCTATACGGACAACATTTTTCGCATTGTCGTTGAGGATCGCGACGTCAATGAGCCGATGCAGTTTCCTCCAATTGGTATTTGTGAACAAGGCGATTTGTTCCAGACCAATACAAAGCTGTTTAAGTTTTATAAGAAGTAAAAATTGGTTTAATGAGTGTCCTAAATATGTGAACTAAATTTGTTTCAACCTTTTACTAGCATAACGTCTGGATATCCATTGCTTGCTGACAAAGCAGATGAGAATTTTTTGAATGCTATGCATTTTATGGTCTACAACTCCTATCATGAACCAGGCAAACTAGCAGAACTATTCAACAGTTCGCACGGAGCCATTTTTAAGGATATTTTTCGGAAAATTGATTTTGAAAATCTTGCAGAAGAGGTAAAATTTGTTAATTCTTTTTTTTTCAAGCCTATTTTATATCAAACATTTTTGTTGCCACCAGATACGCAGCTCTTGCAAAGATCTTTTTATTGAATGCAGTTGATTAGACAAAAATTTTGACTGCTGCACCTATTTTCGCGAAATTAAAACAATTCATGGCAAATGTTTTGCCATGAATTCGCTGCAGACCGAAAGGTAAAGTAAAATAACTTTCCAATAAGTTACTAAAATTTACTTTGATACCAATATTTTTTTTTTTTTTAAGTGGACCTCATATGAACTTGACCGTAATAAAAAGTTTAGAGAAGCCGTCCATCTATATAAGCTTTAGAAAAAATGCAAATGTAAGATTTCACCATTGTATCCATCAACATCATTACATGTGCATTCTGCAGGTTCTACTCTTGCAGCAGACTGATGTGCCAGCGAGTTTATCCAATGAATTCAGTTTTCGCCTTTATGATCTATCTACTTACAAGATTGAATTCACTCATCGACCTATGATCACGGATGCCGCATTGTTCAATTATAATCTGAATGTTTCTAACTGCTATGAAGGCCGCGAACAGTATATGGATTGGAATAAATTGGTTCCTTTAACGTATAAATATAACAGTTACTCTTCATGTCTGACCGATTGCTTACGCTATTTGCAGTATAATGCATGCGGTTGCATTAGATACAACTTCAATAAAGGCGTTGGCAATAAATTTTGTAAGTGTTTAGAATTAGTATTTTCCTTACACTAAAATAACACTTTTGGTTAAATTTTTTTAAGTTAAATATTGTGATTTGGAGGGCTATATTTGTTTGGAAGAGAAAAAACTGTTCCACTTTTGGATGATATACGAGCTGAAGGGCACTATTTGTAGCGAATGTCTATTGGACTGCAACTCTGGCATCAATACCATAATCGCTGCCGAGTAATATATCATTAAAAAAAGTTTTGAAATTTGAATACATTTTCCTTTCAGTTTTATGGCATAAACAATTTTTTAATATTTAAAATTTCATTTCAGTCGTAAATTCATTGTGAACGGTACGCGCTCCGCACGCTTCACTTTGCTTTCGTTTCCCACTAAGCAGCTGCATCGTCAAGTTATACGCGGCGATTTGGACGTTTTAGTCTCACTTGGTGGCATCCTGTCGTTGTTCATCGGCATGAGTGTAGTCGGAATGTTGGAATTCCTTTTTATTGTTATTCGTACCATGATACGCCTTGGAATTTGAAGGATCAGCAAGGATATTACTGCAATTAAATAACCAGAAATTACACAAAAATTATTAAACTGCACTACACTGAGTTGTACTCGCACACAAACTCACATTTACTCTCTCACACACACAGTTACAAACATATAGCAGCAAGCAAATAGCACTAACAAATATGCAACAGATTGCAAATGTAATAAATTAATTTCTGAATACAAATAAATTTGTCGATTTTGTCAAGCTGCAGCATTTACGCTCGCGCACAGACGACTACTTTATCAGAGACACGTGTTTAAATTATTATTTATGATACACTGATGAGTAGCGAGTTTGTATGAATGTGTGTGTGTATACATTTGCAACATTTGCATGTTTTTTTCCAAAAATCATGACACTAATTCAACTGAGCATGAAATTCAGTCATCACTTTAATTTAGGTCCACTATTTTAGTAATGTTGTTAAATTGAATCAAATGAAATGATTTATAAATGGGCGTGTGTCTGAATTCCTTTCAATTTGCCATGAAAAAACTCAAGCTTTGATATAAATAAAGCGCAGATATAGCCAGTGGTGGATTAAGGCATTCTACCGTCCTAGGCTCAACACTAGCGCCGCTCACGAATTAAATCCATTGGCCAAAATAACCATTTTTTGTGGCAACCAATTTATAAAATTTTTGTGCCATTTTGTAGTAAATATATCCAAGTGGTGGCCGTGGCGTAGTGGGTAGAGTGTGTGACTCTTACGCCAGAGAACCCAGGTTCGAATCCTCCATCTGACACAGAAAATTTTTTCAATTGAATTAATTTTTCTGTTCGGCCGTCACCTCTCTGCAGACAATGGCAAACCTCAAAGAGTAAGAACTGCCATGAAAAGCTTCTGGAGAACATAAGCCGTTCGGAGTCGGCGTAAAACATGTAGGTCCAGTTCTCGATTATTTGTGTGCAAACATTTCACATCACACACAACACAATTCATCATAAAAAGCTCGTTCAAAGTCCTATCAAGGGCTGAGAGGACCATTTCGTTTTTTTTTCCCGTTTATATCCAAAGTTAGGTAGCCAAAAATGAAGGTCAAAATATCTAAACTTGTGGGCGTGGCATGCGGTAAAACATAACTGTTTTGTTGATTTCAGAAAAAGGTGAGTTTTTTATTATTTGATCGAAAATGAATGGCCACTGCTCGAAAACTATAATAAATAGAGCGTTAAATTTTTTTTTTTGTTAGGTTGGATGAACTATTATAGTTAAATTATTGTATGACGTTGTGGCTGTTGAGCAATGAATGACGTTGAGCAACACACGCAGCTCCGTCAACGTAGGAAATGACCTCTCCGAAACCTTCAATACCGATAGAGGTTTCAGGCAAGGCGATCCACTGTCTTGCGATCTCTTCAACATCATCATGGAGGGGATCGTACGAAAGGCCGGTGTGCATCGTAATGGCACCATTTTCTAGAAAGGTGTCCAGCTCCTTGCGTACGCTGATGATATTGATATTGTCGGCAGAACCAAGAGAGAAGCGGTAACATTTCGCCGCTATCGAAAAGGAATCTGCCAAAGTGGGTTTGACGATAAATGAGGGTAAAACAAAGTATATGCTGTCTATAAACAAGGGAGCGCGGCGTTTAGACTCCCACGTTTCATCCGGCAGCTATAACTTTGAAGTAGTCAAGGAGTTTGTATACCTTGGCACCGCCATTAATACTAACAACGAAATCAGCCTGGAGATAAAGCGAAGGACAATAATTGCTAATAGGTGCTACTACGGGCTCAGTAAGCAACTAAGTTCCAGAGCCCTCTCTCGATCGACAAAACTAACACTCTACAAGACGCTCGTTCTACCTGTGCTGCTTTATGGCGCTGAGGCATGGGTAGTTTCGCAAACTGACGCAGCCGCTCTGGGGGTGTTCGAGAGAAAAGTTCTTCGCAAAATTTTCGGTCCTGTTCGAGTCGGCGATGACTATCGCATCCGCATGAACCACGAGCTGTATGAGCTCTACGAAGACATTGACGTATTTCGGCGTATTACTGTGCAGCGACTACGCTGGCTGGGTCATGTCCATCGTATGGACGACGAAGCTCCAGCGAAAAAGGTGCTCGAGGCGAGGGTCGCTGGTCAACGACGACGAGGGAGACCATGCCTCCGATGGATGGACCAAGCTGAGGAAGCCCTAACCGCACTTGGTGTATCCGATTGGAGAAGGCGCGCGCAAAACAGAGGCGCCTGGCGAGAGCTGATGAGGTCGGTCGAAACCCGGACACGGGTTGTTACGGCCACCTAAGTAAGTAAGTAAGTAAGTTGTGGCTGTACTATTTATATTTTGGGTGTTGGGAAATGCTTTCAAAATGACTATTTTTTGTACAAATTTTAACTTCAGTGGAATATAACTTCTAAGGTTAAAAACGGATCAAAAAAATTAAAGCTTCCAGTCAAAGGTGATAGTCTCCTCTTTCACCTAATAAATACTTGTAAGCCCCCACGATACCCCTGTAAAAGTTTTTTTTTGTTTTACTGAAACTACTCACACAAAAATTCGAATGACGCTAGTTTAAACGCATCCCTATAAGCATGCAATGATGTATTCTATTTAAACTTTTGGTATTTTATTGCATGCATTTTAAAGGATTTTTTTCTATTTAATTTACCCATTTTATTCCAATTCAATAAGACAGGTGCATATGTAAAATATATGTATGCAGGTTCTGATAATTAAAATAGTGCCTAGAGCTTTCTTTAATTAACCCATTTCAGTCTACCTGTATGAAACATGTGGAGTTTTCGAGTTTAAAATTTTACCTTTATAGAACTGGAGCAGGTAAAAAGTAGAAGACCAAAAAAAAGAACTTGACAACTGCAGCGATAGATCTAAGAGGCGGAAGCTAAGGGATATCACTGATAAAATCGGAAGTGAAAATGTTTGCCATCTAACGACCCTTTTGCAATTACACCCATTTCGGCAGAGGTACAACTCCAATCATTACTTGATCACACAGCACAACGCTTGCTACAATCATTTAAAGAAAATGAGTTGAAGCAATATGGAAACTGCAAGTTAATTCTTTTTTACAAATAGGGATGTGATGGTTCTTCCGGACAAAAACAATACAAGCTATTGTTATGCGAAAATACCTTGGACACGGATATGTTTATGGTGTCATTTGTGCCATTGCGATTAAAAAAGTTTTCGGAAGACTCAGAGCCATCGACCAGCACAACGCACACCAGGAATATTTGGAAAAATCGCACACCATCTTCTACAAAATACTGCAGGCAAGAAAGAAGTTAGCGATATCAGAGCAAAAACTGCACAGCTTCATCCATTAAAAATAGAAATTAACGGACAGGAAATTGAAGTAAGCTAATTGATGGAAAAGTAGGCCAGGCTTTGACTGAAACAAAGGGTTCATACAGCTGCATCATAGGCCAAACAACATCAAGCCAATTAAACCAAGTCCCAGACAAGTCAATAGATAATACTGATGCATATGAATTCGGATTTTCACCACTACATGCAAGAATACGAATTTTGGGAAAACTTACTGAAAATCAGTTACGATTTGGAATTCGAACCTACAGGGTCAGTAAGAAACAACGACACCAACAAGGAGTTACGAAGTTTAAAAAAAAAACATTTCCAAGATGAATATCGAAAATATGTACTAATTATAGATCAGCCAAAACAAGGTGCAGGCAATACAAATGGTGGAAACACAGCAAGAAGATTCTTCTCAGATCCGGAAGGAGCATCTGAAATAACAGGAGTTGATTTAAACCTTATTTCCAGGTTCAAAATAATCATCGAAGTACATGCATGCAATAAACAAATTGAGGCGAAAAAATTTGGTGATTACGCTATGGAAACTGCAAAATATATGCAACGAAATACTAATGGAGAAATATGTCTGCAACAGTTCACAAAATCCTCTATCATGGAGAAGATGTCATATCATTTACTACCCCTTGGAATCTATCGGAGGAAGCTCAGGAAAAAAGGAATAAGGATTACAGATTTTATAGAGAACACAACACCAGAAAAATGTCACGCAATTGCACAAATGAATATCTTTTTAATATATTATTGGCAACGTCAGATCCGCTCATGTCTAGCATGCGTCATCAATGGAAAGTGAAACACATGAACTTAGATAAAGAAGCAAAAGAGCTACAACAGGACGAAGATAATTCAGAACTGAGTACGGAATATTTGCAAGCAATATTCCAACCAAATAAATAATAATTATAATATGATTTTTCTTGTTTTTTTAAGATACATATAATATCATGTAAAAAATCATATTAATAATCAATAATAAAATGTTTAATTTATCAACATATGACTTTTTTTAATAAATAGAGAAAATTAAAAAAATAAGAACAGCATAAATTCATGCTAAGATTTCAAAATTTCAAAAGTTTAACTTTGACCTTGAATTTCTCGATAAGTACTTAATTGATTTTAACAAAATTTTAATCACAACAAATTCAAGGAATTATCTGTCAGTTAAAAAAAATACTCATATATATCAATCGGCTCAAAAGTTATAGAATTTTGGCTAATGAAAACCTATTCTGAGCCACTGTGCGCCGCCTCTTAAAATATTGAATTGTTTTCTTACGTTACACATTGGGCCAGACATTTGTAAAAGTGGCCGAAAGTCATATCTTGGCGTTGAATAGACAGAATTTAATAAAACTTGGTGCAGAATACTTGGAATAAAGCATATTTTCCAAGCTCGATGGAAAAAGTGGGCGTAATTTAACAAAGGGACGTGAGACTATCAATAAAGTACTGTATCTCGTTTAGTACTGGTACTAGTTTATTGAAATTCGGTACAGTAGTAGGTAGGACCTTCTTCGAGCATCATGGTAAAAGGGGGCGGAATTGAAAAAAATGGGCGTGGCACGATCAATAATAAAATGTATCTAGTCTAATACTGGCACTTGTTTATTGAAATTCAGTGCAGTAGTAGTTAGGATCTTCTTCGAGCATCAAAAGAGCGTGTCACTATCAACAAAATTCTGTATCTCAGTATGTATCAAACTGATTTTATTGTGAATGTCTTTATGACAAAATAAGTTTTATTGTGACTGTCAGGGGTCGAAAGCATCGTAATCGGCAATTTTGTTTTTCAATTTTGTTGCGAACACAGTAAATGTTGGGAATAGGGTATTGAAATAAGGTATAGAGGTGGGTGGGAAGCGTTTCCAAACGTGTTGGAAAAAATAGATGGGATTGGATGGAAAAATAGATGCGCTATTAAATAAAAACTGCACATTTCTTACCGAATACATTTAAAGAGGTTGAACGAAGAAAAAAAGAGGTGCAAAAGATTCTTTGGGAGAAGCTGGGTCTCATAGTGGACAAGCCCAAGTCATAAGGTTCAGGTTCCACTTATGATGGTAACACTGCGCAAAGGGCTTTTCTGAGTTCTGAGTAAGTTCTGAGTTGCCAAAAATATGTCTCTTGTCTTTGAATGGAATCCCCTAACATTTTGATAGTAAAGGGATAGTGTTTAGTGAATAATGATGCATACATAGATTTAAGAAGAATACACTGTCGAAAGTGGTCCCGAACATACTAAACTATATGAAACGCCTCTTATGCCCAAAATGGATTAAGTTTGCCATTTCTGAATGCTCCTCCATCACAGTGTTTTGGGCAGTGTTCTTGTGTTGTCTCCGATTCCGATCAAAATCGGATTTCAGAACAGGGCTGATAGATACTCGTAGCTATTACCCGGTGCGCTGTGCACCGTCTTAATAGCAGTTATTTGCAGCTTTTGTTGTGTGCATGTGTGTTCGTATTTCGTGTATTACGTTGTTTTGTAGATACCCTATAGGAACAAACTAACTTGTTTTTAAAAACAGCTAATAAAAAAAATAATTTAAAATAAACTAGTATATGCACTATTTTGAATTATACTAAGGCGGTATCCACTTCAATTCTAAAAAGACTTTTTTTATTTAATTTTTTACGATGCCTTATGCATACACGTAATGAATTTATGTATATATTTTTCAAAACAGACTTTCTTTCAAACTTTTTTTCAAAAGACTTTTTTATTTAATTTTTTAATATACCTTATGCATTCACGTAATGAATTTATTTATTTTTTTTTTTTTTAAACAGTCAAATAAATTATCTCTTTGATGTATAGAAATTTAAAATTTTTATGCTTTTAAATTCATCTTCAGTAAGTGGAATATGAACTAGATTTCAATTGGTTTATTTTAAAGTAGTAACAAAATAATTTAAATTTAACTAGTTTAACAAGTAGTTGAAAATATATGCAGACGAAAGTCAATTGACTTATTTAGCGGACATCACCATACAAAATATGATAGTTCGTTCTATGGAAAAAAGTCACAATTTCAACTAGTTGTGGTTGACAAAAAACTACTTTTTCAACAACTTTTAAATTAGTTGATTTTCCTACAGGGTATTTGTACTACAGCGTCCTCTGATTCTATTATAATATTCCTAAATACAAATTTGCGTGGAGATCGAATGTGCAGCTTATAAGTTTTTCGTATTTTCCTTAGATATTTGTACTACAGCGCCCCCTGGAGTTCGAAATAGAGGAAATTAAATAAATCTAAAACACTCACTGTACCACAAAACCCATATATACAAACTTTCACGCAATTTGCATGAACGGCACTGGAGTTTTTAGCAATTTTTTAAGAATTTGATACTACAGAGCCCTCTGGTGTTTGATATATAGCAAAATAGATAGCGTAAGAAAAATTCTCGAAAAATTCTTAAATACAAATTTGCATACAAATCGAATGAGCGGTTTAGGAGTTGCTCACAATTTTTTTAAAGATTTGTACTGCAGCTATCTCTGAAGTTCAAGATAGAGGTAAATAGATATGTGCAAAATACTCACCGTACCCGAGAACCGCCATTAAAAAATGTTCACAAAACTTGAAGGAGCGGCTTAGAGCTCTCTGGAGTTTGAGATAGAGGAAAATAAATTATTCCAAAATATGCATCGTACACGAAAATCTCTATTTACAAATCTTCATGCAACCTATGACCTTCACGTTAGTGCAAGCAATAAATTGACAAAATTGTATAGCATTCGGGTGGACAGTATTGGAGCGCATTAATAAATATGTTCAATGCTTTAATTCGACCCTTTGTTTGACACCACGCTCATTGTCCAATGCCCGTCCCAGTTTTCCGTTAGCAAGACATCACTAAATAGTAATTCCATTTTGGTTTTCAATGTTCAGTGATTTTTGCTTCAAAAGCTATTCGATAAACCCCCTTCTCCAATGCCTCTCCAAATTTTTTTATTTGAAAGACATTACCAAGTGGTAACTCCATTCTGATTTCCAATGTTCTGTGGCTTTTACTTCCACGATAACTGATCTATTAGCGATATTGTATGAGAAATCGTATGGGTGAAAGAGGATCCAGTATTTTTGCAATATCTCGAGAACTGCTCATCCGCTGTTGTACAAATAAGTGCTAAAGCCCGTGCCAAGACTAGTCAAACACACTCTCATTTGAAAACACAATTTGAACAACACCATTGGAACGGTTCAGATGTGATGGAGTAACATATACCATTAGATTTTTATATATATAGCTAGATAGATTTACTTAAACGAACTATATTTAGTATGACAAACACAGATGTAGATATTAAATGCTCTACACGTCAGTTGCATATGAAAAAAAAAACAAAATGAAAGAAATTGAAAAAAAAATTTAACCTTGTATGAGAAATAAAATAGGACATTGGCACATAGTATGGAGCACATAAATTAAACATTCAGCCTGCACATTCCGACAGTAGACAACCTAAAAAATACACACACGTACACACACACACACACTCTCACATACACACAAAAACACTCCCAAGCAAACGCACACATTCCTGCACAGTTCATATCAATGCTTATTCATGGTCACATATATATATATATGCTGGCCAGGTACTATAATAAATCTATCATTCAAAGGATTCTTTAGCTGAACTCGTGCAAGTATGTTTAACAAAAATATAACTGACCAATAAATTGTCAGTAATACACACTAAGACACACACACACACACACATTGTTGAGCTCTCAAGAGGAAAATGTACATTAATGCGTTTCACTACAGAGCACATGAATGGATGGATGCCAAGACCCTGACTTCAAGACACCGAAGGGAAACGAGTACAGAGCAAAAATTATGGCAATATATCATGAATGAGTGCAAAACTTGATTTAATGCTGTAATCATGCAGAACTTTATGTATCCAGAAATATATTTTAGACATTGCATAGCTAGGATCTTTTTCTATACAAAATAAATCGAAAGAATTTTATGAATATAAATAAGAGATAAAGCAGCATCAGCAGTTATTTTCAGCTATGTCTGAACAGTCAAGGTCTTAACTCTAGAAATTGCCAATTGAACGGAAATTTATGTTACATAATAATAACAACAACAACAACAACAACAACAAAGTGTCGCTAATGAAGTGCAGTAAAAGTTTTGCTGCTGCTGCCAAATATTTACAGCCTTGCAATCAATTTTCACCCACAAATACAGCAACAAACTTCAAGTTCTATGTGTATACCTTCATGTGATATATCTACATGTTTGTATTGCTGTCTATGCTTTGTGTGTATTTGTCTGCAGTCTTTTTGCTGCCACATGAGATTCTTTGCCGCTTCATTGCACGCATCCGTTGAAGCACCTACTATCAACTCCACATCAGCCACTACCACATCTTTACAGTTCTTATCCCCTTCATCCCCTATAGAACCCCCTTAGTAAAGACGCTGTCACAGCACTAATGCAAAAACTTTAATCTTTGATGCGGCAACTAGTACCAAGTTTAAATCACATTTCAATTTATTTGCTTACTCTTCGATGCGCATTTTGTAACTTTAGCCTCGAAAACTAATTAATTACAAAATTAGTGAAAGCCTGATAAGCAGTTGCGGGTGACTCTCTATCTATGCGTGTTTATATATGTATGTGTTGAAATATATCCTTGAATGTGTGCTTGAATATAATTACTACAAGTGTAAAACTTAAAAAAGTTATCTATCGAAGTTATTTTGCAAAAATCCATTCAAATTAAAAGTATTTCGCAAGTGTTGCATCAGCTAAGACGGTACACCTCAGCAGTCTTTGTTCACCATCATGATATAAAAAAATATATTAAAAAACTTTGTTGCTGCTTTTGAATTATTTAAAATGCTATGTATGTGAAACGATGATCTTACATCAGGCCAAAACCAACTTACAGTTGTAAGCGTTACCTAAGTAAATAAGTTTGTTATTTCACAAGATTTTTTTTTTATATATTTGCAGATCGATCAACATTTACTAAAGATTTGATGCCAACCGTGGAGCAAATATGTTTTCTTAGTGTTGTGGATTTTTTTGTGTGATATTTTATACAGTATTTTTTTGTAAAAATAAAGTAAAATAAAATGTTTACAAAGCTTAAATTAGACATCTGCATGAATACATTGCCTGCAGCAAAGTGCACACTTTCATGCTGTACCACATTTTATAGTATCTTTCAAACTTGTGTACAGTACTTTCAAATCTAACACAGGCTGAAGCGAGTAGTGTACAACAGAGACCTGCATCAAGTACTTGAAAAATCAAGCTTTTTCAAGTACTTGAAAATTCACTTGGTTTGAACTTGAAAAAACCAAGCAAAGCAAGCTTAGTATCAAACTAATCAATCGCAAGCTGTGCACTACTCTGCTGTGCACAAAAACTTGAAGCTCTTGAAATTTTTGGGAAAATACTTGAAAAGATTGATATGTTCGGCAAAAGCTTATAAGCTTGCAAGTATCCAAATAGTTCAAATACTTTAAATCGGGAAATCGGGAAAATGTTTCCACAAAATTATTAATAATTCAAAAACATTCAAAATGTTTGGTGACTTAAGTTTTCTGAAATCTTATTTACGAAATTAAATAAACATTAAATCAAAAATTTTACTATTTGATTGCGACTTGAAAGAATGCAGCTACAAATAATTCAAATCTTTTACAATTCTGATATTATGTATCATAAAATACACACAAAAAAAAAATATTTTAAGAAAGCTAATAACTTTGGTGTGCTTGTTTATTAGATCAAAATTTACCAATATCAGAATGTATTATTGTTAGTTGGAGACGTATTTAATTTTCTGATCAAGTCAATTTCTGTATTTGGTATTTGTAGATACGCATATGAAAAAAGATTTCTCGCATTGGTAGGTTGTAACAAAAGGCATCAATTCTCTTACTATGCGTTTTTTAAATTCCCGGATACTTACTTACTTACTTAGGTGGTCGTAACAACCCGTGTCAGGGTTTCGACCGACCTCATCAGCTCTCGCCAGGCGCCCCTGCTTTGCGCGCGCCTTCTCCACTCGGATACACCAAGTGCGGTTAGGGCTTCCTCAGCCTCATCCATCCATTGGAGGTATGGTCTCCCTCGTCGTCGTTGACCAGCTACCCTCGCCTTTTCGCTGTAGCTTCGTCGTCCATACGATGGGCATGACCCAGCCAGCGTAGCCGCTGCACAGTTATTCGCCGAACTACGTCAATGTCTTCGTAGAGCTCATACAGCTCGTGGTTCATTCGGATGCGATAGACATCGCCGACTCGAACCCCCAGAGCAGCTGCGTCAGTTTGCGAAACTACCCATGCCTCAGCGCCATAAAGCAGCACAGGTAGAACGAGCGTCTTGTAGAGTGTAAGTTTTGTCGATCGAGAGAGGGCTCTGGAACTTAGTTGCTTACTGAGCCCGTAGTAGCACCTATTTGCAATTATTGTTCTTCGCTTTATCTCCAGGCTGATTTCGTTTTTGGTATTAATGGCGGTGCCAAGGTAAACGAACTCCTTGACTACTTCAAAGTTATAGCTGTCGGATGAAACGTGGGAATCTAAACGCCGAGCTCCCTTGTTTGTAGACAGCATATATTTTGTTTTGTCAAACCCACTTTGGCTAATTCCTTTTCGATAGCGGCGAAAGCAGCGGTAACATCTCTCTTGGTTCTGCCGACAATATCAACATCATCAGCGTACGCAAGGAGCTGGACGCCTTTGTAGAAAATGGTGCCATTATGATACACACCGGCCTTTCGTACGATCCCCTCCATGATGATGTTAAAGAGATCGCAAGGCAGTGGATCGCCTTGCCTGAAACCTCTTTCGGTATTGATGGTTTCGGAGAGGTAATTTCCTACCTTGACGGAGCTGCGTGTGTTGCTCAATGTCATTCTGCAAAGTCTAATCAACTTTGCAGGTATACCGAACTCAGACATTGTTGCGTATAGGCAATCCCTTCTCGGGCTATCGAACGTAGCTTTAAAATCGACAAAGAGATGGTGTGTGTCAAATTGATTTTTGTGGGTTTTCTTCAGGATTTGTCGTAGCGTGAAAATCTGGTCTATGGTGGACTTACCAGGTTGAAAGCCACACTGATAAGGTCGAATCAGTGTTTTTGTAATTGGCTTTAATCTTTCACACAGTACGCTTGAGAGAACCTTATATGCGATGGAAATAAGACTGATACCTCTATAACTTGCGCAGATTGTTGGGTCTCCTTTCTTAAGTATAGGGCACAGTACGCTGAGGTTCCAATCGTCGGGCATGCTTTCTGCTAGCCATATTTTGCTGATGAGCTGATGCATGCGCCTTGTCAATTCATCGCCGCCGGTTTTAAACAATTCAGCTGACAGGCCGTCAGCACCCGCTGCTTTATTGTTTTTGAGTCGTTGGATAGCAACTCGAACCTCTTCATGGCTAGGTGGTGATACTTCTACTCCGTCATCGTCGATTGGTGACACTGAACTGCGCTCTCGATGGGCGGCATTGGTGGAATCGTCGCCAGTAAGTAAATTGGAGAAGTGCTGTCTCCACAATCTCACCACACACTGCGTATCCGTATTCAGATCTCCATTTTCGTCTCTACAGTGGCTGCTCCGGGCTTGAAACCTTGGGTTAGACGCTTAAGCTGTTGATAGAATTTTCGTGCATCCTTCTTGCCCTGGTATACCTCTAGTTCCTCACGCTCACGCTTTTCCTGCTCTCTTTTCTTGCGTCTGAAAAGGCGCTTCTCTTCCTTCCTCTTTTCGCGGTAGTTTTCTCGCACGGCTCGCGTTGCAGCTGACTGCAGCGTTTTTTTTATATGCGGCGTTTTTTACTGCTGTCGCGATTCGACACTCCTCATCGTACCATTGGTTCCAAGGTTGCGGGCGCCGGAAACCAATGACTTCTTCAGCGGCAGAGCGCATGGAGTGGAATATATGCGCCCAAAGTCCGCCGGCGTCGTCGGGTCCAGAGGTTGGTAGGCTTCGGCAGTCCGTTGTTATTGCAGCTTAGCGACATCTAGCTTTCGTTGCGTTCCTGTGCGTATGTTCTTCGCATTGCATAATCGCATACGGTTCTTGGCTGCAACAAGATAATGACCCCCCGTCAATGTTGACCCCCCGAAATGTACGCACATCTAGAACACTAGAGGCATGCCTTCCGTCGATTACGATTACGGGGACAGCCAGGTGGCCTTGTGGATGTCGAGGTGCTTAAATCTGGTGCTACTAACTACCATGTTTAGTGCCGCGGCGCAGTCGATCAGTCTTAGACCGTTGTTCGTGGAGGTCTCATGAAGACTGAACTGACCGACAGTGGGGCCAAAGATGCCTTCCCTTGCAACTTTCGCATTAAAATCGCCGAGGACTATTTTCACGTCATGGACCGGAAGGTGGTCGTATACGTCGTCAAGACTAGCGTAGAAAGCGTCCTTGACGGCTTTGTCCTTTTCCTCCGTCGGGGCGTGCGCGCAAATAAGGCTTATGTAGAAAAAGTTTGCCTTTATGCGGATCGTGGCCAATCTTTCGTTCACTGGTGTGAACCGGGAAACAAGGTGACGTAGTTTCCGGCTAACGATGAATCCACATCCGAATTAGCGCTTCTCCGCATGATAGCTGTAGTAGATATCGCACTGTGCAGTGTAAATTTCCGGATACTCTACCATTATTTTGATCTAAAATGGAGTAATTTCAATATGGCCAAATTTTAATGCGGTGGCCGTATATAAGTATAAGTAGAAGAAAAATATTCCAAAAATATCTTTTTTAAGCCAGTTAAATGTGTCAAAATATTATTTTTGACATTCTGGTGCAATGCGGCTGCCAAAAAATCATTTAATTTAACAAACAACTGGCCATTATTATTATTTATACATTCCCTCTAAAGCTTTTACTTTGATTTAATTGACTTGACTTTACTTCTGAACTTTTAAGCTGTAGTATTTGGCCCTTGAAGTGAAAGATTTACATCGTGTAGGTACGAAAGTAAATCGAAAAGGTAGGCTAAGTTCGTTTAGGTACGAAAATCGTATAGGTACAAATATATATCGAAAAGATACGCTTGATTTTGAAACCAAACAACGTTTTTAGGCTTGCAGGTAAATCATGTTCATGTTCTGATAGAAAGATTCGAATTTCACCGTGTAATTCAAAGTAGCTGGCCAGAACCTTTCCCTTCGATAACAATCTTACTTCTGTATGAAGAAGCAATTTTTTATGTAAGTTTCCTATATCATCGCACAATATGTTAAATATCCTAGCATTTAGGGGTCTGGTTTTGATGAAATTTAAAATCTTAACAGTTTCATTGAGAACTCCTTGAAGTGCTTGTGGTATCTGTTTAACAGCAAAAGCATGAAGATGACGACTACAATGGTTATTTTTGATGTGTGGAACTTTTTGCGTGCTATTACGCCCTCTGTAACTCCAACCATGGCCTTAGCTTCATCAGTGCATATACCTATGGTGGCAAAAATTCCAAGAACTCGAACGATTTTCAAAATAAGCATCAAGTAAATTAAATATTTCTTAACCAGTTGTTTGAGTTGGCTTTCAAATTTTTGCGCGACTTGGCTTACTCAAAATTTTTAAAAGCCATTTTTTTTTAAAATAATATTTTAAATTTCGTAGCCATCTCCTTCATATCCTACAGTTTCGAACGGAACCCCTGAGCCATCTCGCGGAACACAGTTTGATAAATGCTGTTCTAACTATAGTAATATATGAGGAAAAATACTCCTTTTATTTTAGAAAACCATATTTTTAATAATTTTTTTTTTTTGTGCACAGTAATTATTCGTTGATATTCGTATTCGTTGATTCGTTTAAATTACAACTTTTATTTATTTTTTGATTTCTTGTTTATTTTATTATTGTTAACTATGCAAATATTATTCCACGTGTTTTAAAAACAAAGTATTTTAATTAACTTAATACAAACTTAAAAGCTTTTTTTTTAACAAACTTCTTAAATTTTTCCATTTTTAAAAAATAATAAATATTTTTTTTCGGCACTAACTAACAATGTCTCGAAAACTCTATCTAAGTTATTATTTCTCTAATGCATGTTGACTTTAATACAAAAACTTAGCCTGCAGCTATACAAGGGCTGCCAAGAAAATATTAAGAAAAAATATTTGGTATATATATAAATATGCAACAAAATATTGCAGCCAGTCAAAATTTTTAGCAACTACAGCACAATTTGTCTTGAGCTTTCATCTTGAAAAAAAAACTAAAGCAATTTTGTAGTTTTTCGTACTATTTTGGCTGCTGGCCAGGTAGTAAATTAAAGAACAACAAAAAATTGAAAGCAAATTGAAGCAATAGGAAAAAAAAACACAAAATAAAACTATATAAATAAATAATCTGTGAGTGCAAAAAAATGAAGCTGCTCCTATCCTGTGCAGCGAGTGCAAGCAATAAATTACGGCTGGAGGATGTTTATTTTTCTGACGTGACATCTTGACACCCTCATCGTCATCTTCTGCTGCTTAAAGGCTTATGTTAGCCATTTGTGCAGAACCAGTGACAGGCATCGGCTGTAATTTTTCACTCTTTGACGCCCATTTTTGTAGCAAAAAAAAAAAAAAAAACATTTTCGGAAGTATTTTGATAAACTCAAGCCAATTATTTTCTTTAACCCAAGCAGTAATTAGTCAGCTCTTGAATTAAGAAGAAAAATAGATAAAAGCCGAAAAACTAAACATTATTATAGAAAATATGTAGTGTAGGAGGGGGTCCATTTCACATTTATTTTTTTTAATTGGTCGTCATTTCAAAGCTGATAAACATTATAAGTTTTTTTTTTTTTTGTTTTTTTGGTAAAGCTCTATATAAGAGCTTTATCATGTATGTATATCCATACATACCAAATTTTTAGCAAATTTTGAACGTCTATAAAATGGTAAATCTACCCCTCGCTGGGGAGCCTTTCACTATTGTATGGACCACATTGCACTCTAATAAAATTTTGAATTAAAACGATTTTTCTCTCTATTATTACTTATTGTATTTAACAAAAATCATAGAAAACAAAACTTAACGATTCCTTATATTCAATTAAGGAACTATTGTATAAAACAAATACAAACTTAAAAGATTGTCCATAAAAGTTACAATATCACGTTGTAAGGAACAAATTTTATGTAAACATATTTAGAGAATTTATAAAATGAAACTTGTCGGCTTGTCCCAGGAGGATGCTCTGGAGTCGGCAGTTTCAACACTATGTCAGTGCGTGATACAAGCGCTATGTCTTCCTTGTGAAGTTCATAAAATGTCTCCCCAGTTGTATTTTTTCGCAGAAAACTCACATCGTATGATTTATTATCACTGCCCAAGAAACTGATAATACTTCCAACACAATACTGCGACGGCTTTGTTTCAGATTTTACCAAAACAAAATCCTTTGGAGTAAGAATGTCATCATTGCAAAGCTTAAGCCTCATGAGGTCATCATCACAGTCAGACGATGTCGTTTATAGAACTATTTCCCAATAATTCATCAGCTTCAATCGTCATATTTGCAAATTCATCTTCTGAAGTTGTTGTGGATTCCCTTAGATTCCTTTTGACTTGTCTTTTCCTTACATTATCTTCTTTTTTTATTAGTTTTAATTTTTTTTTTGGTTTGCTAATTCTTCAAGTGTTTTTTTTTTCTGGCGTAGCAGTATAAATCCTAGATTTTCCTGCAGGGTGATTAGTAATTCTCTTCTTTTTTAAAGTCCTTACAAATGGACGGACTAGCTCTGGAATTTTGGGATTTTTCTTTGTTTCTGCTGGTGTGATAACAATATTGTTGATGACTGCAGCATTATTTCCTTAGTTCGGTTCAACAGTATCAGAACCAGTAATATTTTCAAAAGGTGCTGTGTAGTCGGAGTCTTGAAAAATCTGCGAATTAAATGGGGATATTCCTGTAACTTCAAACGATTTTACTATACATTTCCATTGAAAATGCTCTGTAAAATGAAGTCGAAGACAGTCTGCAAAACGTCATATATGGTGATCGGTTGGCCTGGATTGTTAATTAGAAAATCGCTTAAGGGGTTACATGACATTGGCAGTTTTTTGAAATCGATATTTTTTTAATAATTTTGTATTTTAGTAAATATTATTAAGATTCTAAGAAAAAAATTCTTACGGGTTCAAAAGTTACAGCCGGATTAGTGAGAGCGCATTTTTAATTTTTGCGCTACCTACGTGCTGCAGCTGGTATATATTTACTTGTTTTATTTGCTACCTGACTTTTGGTGGTTGTAATTTCGTACCTACTTGAAGGGTGAAGCCCGAATTGCTAAACGATTGCAAAAAACAGCACAACACAAGATAACGAAGGCATACAGTACGAAGCAGGCATGGCAGATTGAAGGTAACCATTTTTTTCTTTGTTCACAAACTTTGAACGCGTTTATCTCGAAACCATGTTTTTCGTACTGGTTGCGGCACTAGCGGGTTCATTTTTTGACCAAATTTTTTTTGTATTTTTTTAAACTTGATGCGCTATCGTATGACACGAGCTATTTTTTAAAATTTTTTTTTCGATTTTTTATGAATTTTTAAAGTCAATATTTTTTCGAAAAAACACACTTTCAAATTTGGAACATCACCAACAAATTTAAAAAAGTCAGTTTTTTCCAGATCGGACAATTTTTGCAACTCCCAGCGCTGCAACCACGAGGCCCCGTTTTTTTCTCTGCCGCCAGTTTGGAGCTCGATACAACCATGTTGGAGTGAAAAATATATTTTTTTGAATTTTTTTCTTGTAATTTGTTCTATTCTCTACAATAATATAAAAAAAAATTTGGAAAAATGTTTGTTTATGACTGAGTTATGAATTTTTAAAAAAAGGTCTGTTTTCTCTGCCGCTAATGTCATGTCCCACCTTAAACATTTGCCGTAAAATCTTTTAAATGGCGTATAAAGAACAACATCTAACGGCTGCAACGTATTTGAAGTATGCGGAGGGAATGAAAGCAATATAATAATGTTCTCTCGAGAATAAATGATTGCGTCAAGGCTGCTGCGGTGTGATGCGTGATTGTCCAATACAGGAAGGATGGCACAATCTTTGGAGCACATTGAAAGAATTGGAGCTTTAAATGTTTGTTTTATTTAAGATTAGCGAAAAACAATTTATTTAAAAATTTTTTATTGTCAGTGGCATAGATCCATCCATCAAGCTAGAAAAGAGTTCAAAAGTGAGAATGTTTCATTTGAGGTAAATTAAAAAAAAAAAAAAAAAAAAAATATGTTTCAACAATATAAAGCCAACAAAATGCAAGAAAAAAATGCACATGTTAACAACCGTAAGAAGACATAGATAAACAGGCGAAATCTTTGAAAAAATTCGCTAGACAGAAGCTTGTGTTTATTGCCTAAGGCTGCTTTTTGGCAGGCTTACACATGTGAAAGTATGTGTGTTGGCTTGTACTTTGTACTTACTCTACAATAAGTCGGCAAGTAGCAAATGTGGCTGTATTTGTTGTTTTTTATTGTTAAATGTCTGCCAATTTGAAGTCTATTTAGGCAGTTAATATAAGAAAAAAAAAGAAACAAAAATAGTGCCTTTAAGAAATCGATTGAATTTGCTTAATTTGCTCAAAAGAAACACAAGTTAAAAATAACCAATCTTTATAGGAAAATAAAGTTAAGTGGAAGAACGATCAAATCAGTTAAATCACTTAACTTTGAAATTTATGAGTTCCACTTCCTTGCATCTGACTGATTTTTTGTGTGCTAAGTTGGATGCTTTTTATGATCAATGGCTGGAGTGATTTATTTTTTATTTTTGCTACTTCTTATTTTGACTAGCATACTTTTGTTCGCACCTTCCTGCTGTGCTCTTGTATGCTCCACTCAATTTTTTCATTTAATTTTTTTTTTTTTTTTTTTTTTTTTTTGTTCTGACTCTTAACCTTTTTTTATTTGCGTCGTACACACTCGTTGCCGGCTTTTATTGAACATGAGCAACATAATTTATGGTTTCAAACTTGTTGCTGCGCTTGCTGGGTACTTAAGTCAAGTCAACAAAACCGAAAGATAACAGATAAAAATCAATTTTAGTACCTGCCTTTGCAACATTCAAAGCCATCAACTTATTTTGCCAAGCAATCTTTTGCTCAACACTAAGCCGATGACATTAACGTAGAGCTCTACTTGAATGAAGACAAAAACTGCTGATTAGTTGCCTAGATTTATGGTAGCTGCTGGTTAATGCTGTAGCTCTGACTTTTTACGGAAACAGTTTTTCTCTTTTTTTTTTTTTTCTTTTCCTTTTAATTAGAGTCATCAGTTTAGTAAAATAGCAAATAAATCTTGTATTGTCTGACTGAGAATTGCTTTACTGAAATATTTTCCAGTATTTCTTTAAAGTTCAAACTTAAAGAAAACAAAAAATACAAAATAAACTTTTTGAACTCTAAATGCTAGCTTATAAATGAAATTATCAGCAAGCTATCCGAATTTTATTACTCCTTCATTACGTATATATACGTTCTTTTTTGCTACTTGCTTTTAGTAAAATTATTTCTATATTTTTTGAAAAATTGTCGCTGGTTATTTGACCAATTTATTTCAACAGACCAGACAGATATTCAAATTGAAATCTCAATATAAAAATAAGATGAAAAAAAAAAATCGCTGCAGTAGTTCCATGAAAATCCAAACAATTGCTACAAAACAGAGAAAAATTAAGCAAACGAAGGAATGAGATGAAAAAAAAAAAAAAAATTAGGCAAATGAGTGCCCAAGAAGCAGAAAACAAAATTAGCATCAAATAAAAAACAGCAGAAACAGCGCAATTGTAGAAACGAGACCACTCAACTTTATTAGAAAACAACGACCTTTTTATGTAAAGCTCCAAATTAAATTAACATATTTCTTTTTTTCTAATTTATGTCATTACTTTGGTTTTGCTATCATTTAATTTACTCTATGCGTAAGTTTGGGAAATAATAAAACAAATTTAGAACAAATATATAGTTACATGTATAACATTTAAGCATCGCACAGATACGCGTAAATGACTTTCTATGACCAATAATAACTTGTAAATTACAACTAACTGGCAACAGCTTCTAATTTCGTCTGTTCAAGGTATTTCAAAACAGATAGCGCCAAATAAATTTATTTATTTATTTATTTAATAATTTAATCTACTTTAATAATTACGCTCAAAGACGCGAGACATACTTTTGTCAACTAAGAACTTCTCTGAGCATGTTATCGCATTGTCTGAAACTTGGCTGAATGCAAGCATTACTGACTTCGAACTGTTTGATACAAGTTGTCAAGTTTATAGAAAGGACAGACAGGCTCACAATACTTCTGCTGTCGGTGGTGGAGTCCTATTAGCTGTAAGGAACTCTTTTGTAAGTTCCTTTATTGATATTCCCTACTCTGCTAATAACGAACTCATAAGCATTAAAGTTATATATTGTAGTTCTAATGTATATGTTAGGTTAGGTTAGGTATGAAGGGTCGTGCACAGTTACCGGCGCTTCCGCGGGGGCCTATAGGTCCATTACGAATCCCTTTTTATAGTTGTGGTACCAAGTTAAACCATTGTTCCGATTTGTTCCTCAAACCATCCTGTGGTTTTTATGAACCTCCAGATGTCTAGCAGTGGTGTGTTCACCAACTCTTCCAAGTCTTTGAAAAATCTGTTCCCCATGTGTCGGAGTCGACGATTCTGTAGACTTGGACATTCGCATAGCAGGTGAGTTATTGTTTCTATTTCCTCCGGGTCTTTGCAGCTCCGACAAAAGTCTGGCGCTGTTATACCTATTCTATTGGCTATTACCCCAATGGGGCAATGACCCGTTAGAACTCCAACAAGGATCCAGATTTCCCGTTTGACCAAAAGCAGAAGGCTTCTAGTTCTTTTCTTATTTAGCTCAGGCCAAAGCCTTCGAGATATATTGCAGTCACCTCTGGAAGCCCAGTTTGTGTTGGCAATATCTCTGGCTTTTAGTTCTATACTCCTTTTGACGACGCCTATTGGAATGTGCACATCTGTGTCAGCTCTGTTTGTACTTGCGGTTACTCCACGCCTTGCCAGTTCATCTGCTGCGTCGTTCCCTTCAATATTGCTATGTCCGGGAACCCAGCAGAGAGTGAAGTTGTGGGTATTGCAGATACTGTTCAGTGCAAGTTTAGAGTTTTGCACCGTTCGAGCCTTCGTCGTTTTACTGTTCAGTGCTTTGATGGCCGCTTGGCTATCCGCAAAAATGACTACCCTTGTGGGGGTAAGATTTTTTCTGTAAATGGCCCGTGCAGCTTTTTCAATAGCATATATTTCTGCCTGAAAAACGCTACAGTAATCCGGGAGTTTGTAACACTCTTTGATTTGTAGCGTTTCACAGTATACACCCGATCCAGTTCCGTTTTCCATTTTGGAACCATCAGTATATAAATGGAGATTGCCGTAGGATTCTACAGCCGTTTCTTCCCATTCTTGTCTGCTGGGAATGGATGTGGTGTATTCTGTACCGAATCTTACACTGGGTATGATATAGTCGGTTGGTCTTTTTGATTCCTCGGTTCCAAAGAGATTTAGAATAGATGCGTGTCCAAATGTGCTGCTTTTCCAGGCTCGTGATTCGTTGAGGCGAATCGCGCTCTAAGTTCTATTATTCGAAGATAGATCAAAGCTTTTCTAAATACTCAAAGATTTTGTTGTGCTAGTTGTTGTTGCTCTTCTATTTTATTGACCTTGATCTCGATAAAATATAACCTTTAATAATTGAAAAATTATTGGAGTTATATAAACACATAACTTAAAACATTCTTTATAAAGAATACACTTTGTGCATTCCGCCTTTCTGATAAACTGTGCATACCTAACAATTGACAACGAATTTTGTAGCCTGGTAAGTTATCATAAGAAAACATGTGACTTAGTAAACCGTTTTTGTATATTCTCGATTCTATTTATTCCATTTTCATAGTATGGGCTTCAAACTATGCTACAGTGTTCAAGAAGTGATCTGACTCTTTTGAGTCTTTTTCTAAAAAAACCAAATTTGGAGTTCGCTTTGGAAACTATGTAGTCTATATAGCCACTAAATGAGACCTTTGTATCAAAAGGAATGCTCAGGTCCTTCACTAATTCAACTCTTTGAAAGGAATTATTACTACCATAGACATTATTATGAACAATGGGTAATTGCCTGCGTGAATAGGTCATTACTTTGCATTTTGTTTAGTTCAATCTAAGTCCGTTTTTGCAGCATCAGTAAATAAGTGCATCTATATCATTCTGGAAATTAAAGCAGTCCCTCGAATTTTCGAGAGACATTAATATTTTTATGTCATCCGCTATGTTTAAAAATATATGATACATCGTTTATAAGCACAATAAATAAAAGGGGGCCCAGGTAGCTACCTTGGGGAACTCCTCATATTGCATCTATTTGTCTAGAAAAGTTTTTATTAACCTTCACCATCAATTTCCTATTACATAAATAAGAGCGCAACCAATGCAAAAGGCTAGAGTGAAAGCCCAATTACTCTAATTTAAAAATAAGAGTTCGATGGTCAAGGCAATCAAAAGCTTTGATAAGGTCCGTGTATAGCGTATCGACTTGTAAGTTATTTCAATAGCTGTAGTTCCTAATTTAGTAAAAATAGCCAGATTGGTGCATGCAGATCTACCTGCGAAGAAACCATGCTGATCTGTAGAAATATAGTTTTTATTTCTTGGAATAATCGGTTGCATACAAGTTTGTCTTGAATTTTAGGTATAACCGAAAGTTTTACGATGGGCATATAATTTTCGATACTGCTTTTTTGCCCTGCTTTATAGATAGGAGATATATAGGCAATTTTCCACTCATCTAACATAACCCCAGACGAGAGAGATTTGTTATAAATCAAAGTTAGCACAGTGCATAACGAGGCTGCACAATTTTAAAAAACAGCGTCCGAAGCAAATCATATCCAGCTACTTTTGTTTGTGCCTTGATTAGAAACAGCCGTAAGAACTTCTTCTTCTGAAAGCATAATATTGCCTAAGTTTAAAGCATTCGAGATGGCCGAAAAGTCAGAAGGAACTACTGCAGTATTACAATTTCTAAAAACAGATCTAAAAAACGTAGCAAACAACTCACAAATCTCTTGGTCATTGCTTGCCATCGAACCCTGAAATTCCATTATTTTAGGTAGACCATTACTCCTCCTTTTAGAGGGGTCTAAAATGACCAATAAGATTTTGGATTTGATTTAATGTTAACCTCCATTGAGTCAATGTATTTTTTATACAAAATATTAGACAAAAAAAAATCGAATTTACTCCGACGAAGCAGAAAATTAGCCCTGTCTTCCGATGACATCGTTTTTTTGCACTTTTTGTGCGCTTTGTTTCTTAGATTTTTGAGTTTAAGTAAGCCTCGATTACAACATGGTAAATGGAAACGACGCGTGCTGTATCTAGTTGGGACATATAAGTAAATGCTTTCCATGAAAGCTTTTTTTAAATTTAAAATACATTGCATCTAGACTATATGAGGCGAGAACCAAATTCCAGTTAATAGAATCAAGTAATCTGATGATGGCAAAAACGTTTTCTTTACTGTAGGTAGTCGTATAATAAAGACGAATTGTGTACAACGCATCTCTTATATTCATAGAAACTAAAAGTCTAAAATTCAAAGCAAGAGCTTTATAATGGATAGAGCGGATACATTATATGGGATAATCGGATAAATTTCATAGAGTTGGCGGAGCTTGTTCAGTTTAGAAAAATCTGCCTAACTTCATAAATATACTAATTAATGTCTACAAAAATATCGGTGCTGTTTCAACTACACCATTTCATGTAGTCTTAAAAATACCATTTTGGCTGTTATTTTGTTGATCCAAAATAAATAGTTTTTACGTTACCGAAAATCAAACTCCACCAGAAAAACACCAAGAGGCTATTTTCTGCCTGTCCAAAGCCAGGATAAAAAGGAGAGTGGTTGCACACAAGATGCTTTGAGACGAACCATGGCTGTCTTTTCTTATCTGTGTAAAAGGAGGGCTTACCTTGGAGCTCGGCATTGGCGGCTATGGAAAGTTGGTCTATAACTTTAATACGAGCCTGTAAATTTAGTAGCAATTGTCCAGTTGAACTTGTTAAGCCCGTATGATACTTCATATTTTTTGGAAAATTTTAAAATCTGAAAACAGGTGGCGCGTGGGCAGGACAGACATATTATGTAATAAAAGGATAAACGTTGTTACTTGATTAAATTGATTATTAACAGCACCGTTAATATTTGATCGAAACATAACGAAGAACGAATTGAAAGAAACGGCAAAAAAATTGCAAAGAAATACAGTCCGTCCTACAAATATTTCTCCAATTCGTACTATATGCGTACTCACTCTCACCAATTGAATTCATGCATTCGTACTATTTGAACTACTCTAGTTTTAATTTTCAATGACAAATATTGAGCAAAAAAATTAAGTATCATACAGGCTTTAGCACAAGGATACTATTTTCCACTAAAATTACGAAAAGACCTGATCTATTCTTGCATTCTGACCCGGCAACGGGGTCGAAACGAATGCAAGTCGTTTTAGTGCTAAACTGTCCAGTTGTAAAGGTTCATATTTGAACTTTTGTTCTCTATGTCGGTGGTGTTGAAGAGTCTCATCTGGTGAGACCCTTGTCCGGGTGACTATCATGAGCAGCGCTTTGGAGATTCTCATGCTGGTAATTCTAATATTGACTTAGTTGTTTTGTTTGTTGTTTGTTTTCAAAAATTGTTGTTTTAATCAGTTCAAAAAATATTTTTTTTTATATAAACTCCCGAGTAACGTCAGCTAGATATCTCAGCTAGATCTTTGATAATACTTACTTAGATGAGGTCACGCCTGCGGCAACAAGTAGTAAGAATTTTGTTGTGATTTTATTAAACTTATTAAAATTAATTTATTTACTGTTTGCCAAAGAAACTGCTTTTGTTTTGTTTGTTAAAAAATTTGCTTATGGCTGCGCTTAAAACGCATAAATTAATAGCGTTGAAGAGCATGGAGTTGACATGTATGTTACTCGTGGCTGTTTGTTGTTGCTACATTCACTGATATTATTTGCTGGCTTATTTCTGCTCTTGCTACTTCTGCTGTCATCTTTGTTAATGATGATGAAGTAGGTGGTAAAGCATTGCTACCGGATATCACGTTATGTCACACTCATGCTTGAAACAAACGCGTTCTACTTTTTCATATGCACGCGCCATATTGCTGTTGTTTGCATTTGTGTGTGTGTGTGTGTGTGTGTGTGTGGGGTAAGCAGATATGTGATTTAGGAACGTGCGTGTGATTCATGCTCATGTTTTTTGTATCCGACGTAAATAAGCGCCTGTTATCAAAAGATTCATCATAGTAAATTACTGTGGGTTGCCATCAGCACGCACATTAAATTCTTGTGATTTTATGCTACAGAGCGAGTGGTTTGCGTAAACGTGGGTAGTTATGGTTACAAGTCGTCTGTGATATTGATATAAATAATGATATTGATACAAATTTATATAGCTACGGTTCAAAGCTAAGCATTCCGGAAGCTCCCTTTCATTGCATATTTTCTTATCTATATTGATTTCACTCATATTTCTTAATTTGTCATTGTTCATTTGTCAGCGTAGAAGCTGTGTACCTATATAACTTTTTCTGCTAAACTCTTCACAGAACAGTCATTAGTTTGAAATTAAAATGCTTAGATTATTAAAAGCAAATATTAGAATTCCAATAAAAAATTAATATCAGTTAATTTTAATTTAATTTTTATCTTTACTTTGCCTACCATAAAATCCCATTTAATTAATTTAAAACACACTATTTTTGTAACAGGTCACACAATAAGTCCGTAGAATAAGTAAGAAAAAAACAAAATTTAAACTCGATTATATTATTCAACATAGTTGCCTTCGAGAGAGATACAACGAGTTCAGCGATTTTTTAACTTTTCGATACCACTTTAAAGTAGGATTTCTCTCTCTCGTCAAAATAGGCCTCAGTTTCAGCGATTAATTTATCGTTGGACTTGAATTTATTTCCAGCAAGCATTCTCTTGAGATCTGAAAACAGGAAAAGTCGCCGGGGACTAAATCTGGAGCATACGGTGGATGGGTAATCAATTTGAAGCCCAATTCATTCAATTTTGCCATCGTTTTCATCGTGACACGGTGCATTGTCTTGGTGAAACAACACTTTTTTCTTTTGCAAATGTGGCCGTTTCTTGGCGATTTCAGCCTTCAATCGATCCAAAAGTGCACAGTAATAGTCGCTGTTGATGGTGGTTCCTTTTTTGGGATATTCGATGAAAATTATTCCTTTCGCATCCCAAAAAACAAACGCCATCACCTTACAAGCCGACTGTTGGGTCTTTGCTAGCTTTGGATTCGGTTCGTCGACTGCTGTCCACTCAGCTGACTGTTTTTGAATTGTGTTTTCTGTTTTCTGTTTTTGAATTGAATTCTGGTGTGTAATAGTGAAGCCATGTTTCATCCATTGTCACATATCGACGATAGAATTCGATTTTATTGCGGTTTAACAGCGCCAAACACTCCTCCGAAGCATCAATTCGTTGTTGTTTTTGGTCAACTGTGAGCTCACGCGGCACCTATTTTGCACAGATCTTATATTTTGTGAACTGGATTAAATCGTATTTGGTAGAGCGATCTTATCAAATACGTTTCCGAGGCGCATTGTCTTCTGAATTTATTGCTGGATCAGGTGTTCCTCAGGGTAGTCACCTTGGTCCTCTTCTGTTTATTTTAGCTATCAATGATGTAACTCACGTCATTGAACACTCTCATCTGCTTATTTATGCCTATGATATGAAAATATACAGAACGATTAATTCTAGAGATAATTCAGATCTACTCCAGTCTGATCTAAAATCCTTTGAAGTTTGGTGTTCTAAAAATAATATGTTTTTAAATTCAGATAAATGCCAAACTATGACCTTTTCGCGAAAAAGGAATAATTTTATATTTGATTATAAGATTAAAGATACTGCCTTGAGTCGTGTAGACACCGTCAAAGACCTAGGTATATGCATGGATTCTAAGCTGTCGTTTAACATTCATATTGATAATAATTGTAAAAAAGCATCTTCAATGCTTGGTTTTGTAAAACGCTGGGCCAAAGAATTTAATAGCATGATTACAACTACAACGTTGTATTATGCAATCGTGCGTTCTCACTTAGAGTATGCAAGTCAAGTTTGGTCCCCAAGTTACAATGTGCATGTTGATCGAATAGAAAGAATCCAAAAACGTTTTGTTCAGTTTGCTCTAAGGGGCTTAAGTGGAACTGACATATTAGACCTTCCTCCTTATGAGGATCGTTTAAAACTATTAAAAATGCAGTCTTTAGGTGATCGAAGGAAATCGGCAGATATCGTATATTTACACCAGCTCATAACAGGTGTATTCGATTCTCCAGAACTTCTTTCTCACATAAATTTTAACACTAACCGTAGAAGCAGTAGAAACGCTAACAACTTAATTTATTTGCCATTTAGTAGAACAAATTATATGGCTACTGCTCCTTTAAGTCGCATGAGTTCCTTTGTTAACAATTGTAGCGTTTTTGATGTTAATTTGTCAAAAGGTCAACTCAAAAGTAGATTAAAATTAGTTGTGTAATTAGATCTATGTATACGCATGGTTAGTTGTTACATCTTGTGTTGTCCCTGAGCCCAACCCATTTATTGGTGGGAAAATTTTTCCCACATTAACTTGTTTGTGGTCACGGGTATCCATAACATTGATATTTTCAATGATTACTGGGTAGTGGCTTTAGATGGGTTAATGCTGAGGAAGTGCGATATAGCTGTAGTAGCTGAACTCTATTGTTAGATCTTTCGCATACCTAAATGTTCGTATAAAATGGTAAGAACACTACCATCTGATATCTTTACAATAAGACACCGAGAAAAAAAAAACAATAGGTTAATCACCTAAGTCGGGTGTTGGCAAAGAGAATTGTATGGGAATTATAAACTTATGCTTATTCACCTAAGCAATTTATTGTTTAAGACATTGCTTTGAAAGCACATACTTCGATACCCTGCCAAAAAAAAAAATATTTTATTCACAGATGTTAACAGATGCAGTATGTCGCAGTATTCTGTTAATATCTGCAGCATAGCTTCAGTTGTAATTAATATTGAATAAATCACTCCGCGTAACGAAGGAGTTTGGCTCAATGCGTAGCGTAGAGTCTACATACACAGTGGTATCGGTTGGTGTGGGTTCGAATCTCAAAGGCTTGGAAAGGTAAAATTTTTGTATTTGATTTTTAATTTAATTTAATTTAATTTAATGTTTTTGTTATTATATACGTCAAGCAACAAGAAAAGTCGAGAAGTCAATAATTTCTAAGAAAAAAAAACGGTACTGATAAAAGAAAAATGTGTGTCTTGCCGATTTCAGTCAAGCAAATCACAGAACGAGAAGCGCCAGCTTCAAAAAAAAAGGAAAATAAAAACCAAAACCCGAAAAAAGTTATATTTTTGAAATTCTATTTTTTTAAAAAAGTTGTGTATAAAAAATTACCAAATACTTGGTTAATTTATCACCCAAATAAAAATTGGCAAAGTCAACATGTAAAACTGAGGCGTTTTGATAAAGTACTTGGGTGGCTGAAAACTTCCAAAGCCTTCTTATAAATTATACTAGGTTTTTTTCAATTTAACATAAGCTTTGTTCTCGGTGTACTTTAATAATTGTTGCAATCAATAAAAAGAACTTTACAACAATATCTCAGACCATTTTTTGTAGTATTCTCTCAAAAAACGCCGTCAGAATTGTTTATATTATATAAAAGCACCCTTAAGTCTAATTTCAGTAAATCTTTAGATATTGGATTACACTCAGCAAAAGAGTATGATTCTTTCATTTAATGCCTCAAAGATATCTTCCTGTGAAGAAATTCTGTAAGCAATGCTGAAGAATACTAACAGGCCGTCTCCACAGGCAATAGTTTATAGCTTTATACTTATGTCAAACGACATAATGCCAATGGAATATCTTGGTAACAATTGCTTGCCATGAACTGTCAGTTTGATAGTTTGACAGCCATTTTTTTCATTTCGTTTTATTTTTTTAGCAAGACGCATCTTTAAATTTAACAAAATTGTGTTTTTTTTTAATTTATGGCTGTTCTTCAGCAACGTGCAATTTTTTTTTTAATTTCTAAGTGTTTTAATACAGCGAATATTCTTGTTCAACACCATCTCACAAATGCTTATATTGAGATATGAAATGCCCACACACAAAACTTTGTTTTGATATGGCTCATATCTGTCTGGCGAAATGACGTCGGTTAAAGAAAGCATTTCACCCAATGACATGTATATGTTCAGAGCCGGGTCGAAAAATATTCATTAATTGACCATTGCAATTCCTCAGGAATGGAATTGGAAAAAACAGTCAATTTTATTACAGGAATTGCAATGGAATTGGAAAAAATTTTCAATTCCATTACAGGAATTGTAATTGGTGTTTAGAGTTGATGAAAAAGTTATTGAAGTTGCAACCTCCAATTACAATTCCTGTTATGGAATTGATTAATGTAATTGGAATTTTTTCCAATTTCATTCCTGACGAGTTGAGATGTTCAATTACCTATTACAATTCATGTAATGGAATTGACGTTTTATTTGCAGTTCCGTTCCTGATTAATTAAGATGACCAATTACCAATTCCTAAAATTTGGGCGGAATTAATTCGAAAAGAAATCATTACAACCCACCCAACTATATGTATATGTTAAGAGAATGTCTTCTGGGTATTAAAGGGATTGAATTCAAGGCTTTCACTTCCTGCTTGCCTTCATTTGGAAGCACTTCTTTTGCTTGGTATATGCAGAGCTGTGTTGTAATAATTCCGTTTGGAATTAATTCCGCCTCAATTCCAATTCCTTGGAATAGAGAATGGGTGATTAGTCATCGCAATTCCTCAGGAATGGAATTGGAAAAAATCGGCAATTCCATTACAGGAATTGTAATTGGTAACTCAACAACTGAACCTTTCAATTCCTCAGGAATGGAATTGGCAAAATATCGAAAATTCCATTACAGAAATTGTAATTGGCAATTGAACGTTCCAATTCCTCAGGAATGGAATTGGAAAAAATTGTTGATTGGAAAAAATGTTCAATCCAAAAATCGTAGCGAAGCTGGCGGTCGCCCCAGGCGCAACAGTTTGGAGGCGGCAAAACGATTGAAAAATTCTACATAAAATTTTGTTTTCCAACAAATTTCGCTCATTGAAAAGCGACATTTTATTCATTACAAAAAAAAAAAAAATTACAATCTCAATTTAAATAAAAATTTTTTTATTCGATCGAAATACTCTTTTAACTTTGCGAAATCAACATTTTTTCTCATGACAATAAAAAACTTAAAAGTTCACTATTCTCGTTTTAAATGCCGCAGAATCATATATTTATAATATCGTAATTTAAGGACGCAGCAGTTTCACATATTATTGATAGAATTGCTAGCCTACTCATGGTTGATCTCAAGTACGATTTGATCAATTTAAGTTTGCTGAATGATCTTTCGTAGGATCCAACGAAAACAGGTATAGTAAGAAATATCTTGAAAGCTGTCGCTAATGTATCGCAGATTTCCAATCCCATTGAAGAAATGTATAATAACAGTTGGTTAATAATAACTTCTTATCATTACAGTTTCGTATATGGAAAAAGTAAGCAATTTTCTAAAGTGAATAACTTGGACCCTTTATTAGATATTAACATAATTTTATAATATGTATGAGTTAAAGATGGCGCTAAAGTAAAAAATCCGGCGTCCATATGGCGGACAATTAAAATCAGAATCGGCTGGGACGGTTTTGATAAATCTTGTTTTATTTTCTTTATCAACATATTCTCAAAGGCAATCTATCAAAAAATCTTAAAAAAATGTAAAAAAAAAATGAATTAGCAAAGATAAAAAATCCAAGAATGTGGTAGATTTTTTTTTTTTTTTAAGGCGGTCTTCTCATTCAAAACCCGTTTTTTGGACCCTTTTTAAAAAAATTCTTATTTGAAAACGCAAAGAATAATTGAAAACTTTTTTTATTTATTGTATTACAAGAGGTTCAAAGTAAATAAAAAATTTTTGTTTGCCTCGATACGTGGGCTGTTCAAAAAGTAATGAGACTTCAAAGTTGGTGGTGAAAAAAAAGGTGTCGTCACGGCGGCCACGATTCCGGGTCTCCGGAGCGTCTGAAATGAAAAAAAAAACGGGGTTATAATCAGTATAGATGTTACTCTCGGGTGAACCTCAAGCTTAATTTTGTGATTTTTTTTGACAAAATGGCGGCCATTCAAAAAAAAAATTTCAATTTCGGGTTTTTCTTTTGTAGTTTAGTTTAAAAAAAAAATAGTAAAAAATTTTTTAAAATTATGGTCGAGGTTCACCCGAGAATGGTGACCATTCTGCGTCGATTCCATTTTGTTTCATGAAAATCGGTTTAGTTGAACTGGAGATATCATGGCCGCCAGTTCGAAAAACGTGGGTTCGAGATAAACGCGTTTAAAGTTTGAAGTAATTTTTTTGGGAAAAAAAAAAAAAAAATCAAAAATGTTTAAATGCAGTTTTAAAGAGCTGACAATTTTTACTTACAAATATTAGTCGGCGATGCCCGCTCCATACAGGCCACCTTCCTCTTTTTCGTAGAAACTGCTTTCTGCTGCCCTCTCTGCTCTGCGAGCCGTTCTGCCAGCTTTTGATGATGCCGCAGCTCGAGTCTCTGATCGGTTCAATCTGTCTTCATTGCGAGATAGTGCGTATTCGTATGCGTTTTTGCCAATCGCAATACCCATCAAACCCATAATTTTAAGTATGGGTATAAAACAGTCGTTGAAGAGGCACGTTGCAATGAAATTGGCCACTTCGATGGTGCGTGCGCCTGAGTTGATGTGTTTGGGCGAAAGTGACCAAAGAACAGAATTGTAGGACTCATTGGAATTCTGAGTTTCAGATCCAAGGCATCTTTCAAGCAAGTTATCTGCCGACAGCGCTTCGTAAGCTGGTTTTATTACCTCCATCACCTTCTTGTCCATCAGACCTTGCTTCACAAAAAAGGCTGTATCTTCTAAAGTATGTCGAATTTCTAAAAATCCTTTTAGGGACATATTTACAACTACCCAAGCTATAAATAAATGCAAAAAAAAAAGTTGAAAAAAAAGTTGCTCAATGAGAAGACCCCCTTAAATATTGCCCAATTTTTTTCTTTCTTTAATTTTTCAAATATTATGGTAGATTGCCGGGCGGAATGCATCCCTCTTTAAAAATCTTTTTTGTTTTTTTTCAGACCTCCCATTCCAGCAATTAACTATTCACCATATGGATACCGGATTTTTTTTCCCGGGTGCTCAATTTCTTTATAATTTAATTTAAGTAATATTTTCGGTGATTTTTTTCGTTACATTTTTAGTAGGATTTTAGGATTTTAATGCATAGCTTGAGACAATAAAAGCAATCAAAGTTACCAATAAATCGAAGAGAGCACTGCAAATTCATATCACACTTAATAAATGTCTACACAGAAAAAATTTACGGTAAATTCTTCCGATACGAACGGTAAACTGTAGGTTGAAAACGAGCTAAACGATAAAAATTGTTAATTCTACCGTTAAGGAATTGTAACCTACTGTAAAACTTGTTGAGTAACATTCTTACAGTAGCTCTACCGCAAAAGTTGTTTGATAACAATTTGTGCAGTGCTCTTTCTAATAAAAATATAACTGCGTTACTTATACTAAATATTAACAGTACACAAAAGTTTATTGACTTTGGAGCGATGATTGAGCACTGAACTCCTAACCGTAAGATGACGGGTTCGAACCCTACAGTTGGAACTAATTTTTTGTTATTTTTGTTTTTATAATTACATATTAATTTTAATTAAACACTAATTTTTAGCACATAAATTAAATGAGATTTGAAAAAATTCCCACTTTCTTACTACCATCGTTGGGACTCGAACCCCGCACCGCATCGATGTCTGGCTTACTGCGCGCTCTACTTAAACTGTTACTCCAACGTCAATTGTATTTTCAGTCGGCTAATATTCGTGTAGTTATACTACCGGCTGACTTTAGCTGTTCGAAGCATTTAAATGTATTGTCACAATTGTTAAGTTAGAATTTTTTATCAGTAATATCAAAAGAAAAAATAGTAAATGAATGTGCAACAACAATTGTATTGACGGTAAAGTGATCGCAAAAATTGTTAAGTTGCAATATTTGATCAGCAATTTCAAACGAAAAAATATTAAGTGTGCAACAACAATTGCACTGAAGGTAAAGTGACCGCAAATATTGTTTGAATTTACTGATGAGATTATTTTGTGTGTATAAATTTTTTAAATTATGTGTTTATCTTCAACAAGTTTTAAGGGGTGGCAACCTGCACGCCAAAATTTCAAGTGTTCGAACTAAGATACATTTGAAAATTTTCTGTAAGATTTTTATTTTTTGGGCATTGAAATAGGTTCTAGCTTGTTTAGTTTAGTTTAGTTTAGTTTAGTTTAGTTTATTAAGTGTTTCGTTTTCTAATACAAAAGATATAATAATCTTAATATAGTATTAGTGATATTTTGTTCATGATCAGCGGAAGTAATATAATATTAATTAGTTAAAATAACAAAATTAACTTAAAACTATTGAGGAAAAGAATAAAATAAAAAGTTAGAGTTAAAAAACTAGGATAACGCAATTTTTAAATCATTGTAGTACTTAAAACGGTTGTATTCGTATAATGCAATGTCGGGCCAGCCGAACAAGTATTGATAATTAATTTTAAACAATTTTCGGAAACTATAAGTGATAACATAAAAATAACAAATTAAAGATATTACAACAAAGAGAAATAATTATAAAGTTTAGCTTTGAATTGCACTGGATTAGTAACAGATTTAATATTGGCAGGTAGAGAATTCCACAGACGAATTGAATTTATATAGAATTGCCTCTCCGAAATCAAATGAGTATGCCTTAATTGTATAATTTGAGTTGATCTATTTGATCTGAGAAAGCGTAGTCGGTCATGTAAATATTTAGGTTCTTTGTAGACAATTATTTTCTGTAAAAACACAAGTACTTTGAATTTTAATAAATTGTCGAAAGTCATATTGAAAATTTGTCTAGAAAATGCGGAAATGTGATCCGATCGCCTAAGTCCAAAAATATAACGTGAGATGTTGTTATAAATAACGTATAATTCACACTCATATAGTAGAGTAGGTATTAGGTATGTTTTTGCCAAGAGGAGCCTTATTCTGCGAGGAGTGAAATATTGTGTAACCCAAAGTGTACGAAGCATGCCGTAAATTTTAGTCTATTGAAAGTAATACCGAGGTTTTTCGCGGTTTCCACAAAAACAATGTTCGATCTATTAAGAGTCAATGAAGGTATGAGAGACTGGTCAATTTTCTTTTTATAAACAACAATACATTTAGATTTTTTTGGATTTAAACACAATCCATTCTTAAGCGCCCAGTCATTAATTTTGCATAAGTCTTCATTGATATTTTTGACACAGTTATTCATGGAGTCTAAGTCGCAACTTGCATAAAGTTGAACGTCGTCAGCGTACATGTGCAATTTACAAAAATTCAACACTTTGGGCAGGTCGTTAACATAAATGGAAAACAATAATGGTCCTAACAGAGAACCTTGCGGAACACCTCTTGAGACTGCGATAAATTTAGACGTAACATTATTCACAAATACTGCTTGAGACCGATCTCGTAAATATGACGAGACTAAATTAGACGCAGACAGTGAACAATTATACATATTTACTAGCTTAGAAGACAAGATATCATGATCAACTGTGTCGAAAGCTTTCGAGTGGTCAAGAAGGGTCAAAAAAGTTACTTTGCTGGCATCAAAATTTACTCGTATGTCTTCGGTTACATCTATCAGTGCCGTAATGCAACTACGTTTCGGCCTGTAGCCAGATTGACGCTCGGTTAAAAGACCGTTATCACAGAAATGCTTGTTTAGCTGTTTGCACATCAAGTCTTCAAAAACTTTAGAAATAAATGGTAAGATTGCAATTGGCCTATATTCATTTGCAGCTTTCACTATTGGAATTATTTTAGCTTTTTTCCAGCAAGATGGGTAGATCGATTTTGTTAATATTGAATTAAAAATAAAGGTAAATATTGGTAAGAGTCTTGGTAGCAAAGCTTTTATAAATATTGGATGAATTTCATCAAAACCTATAGCATTTGATTTAATGGACAGAAAACTATTTAACACATCAAGTTGGTGTGAAACTAAAGCTAATATCACAGTTATTATCACAGATGGAATTTTCATAAACATTGGTTTGTATCACAGGCATAGGAATGTTAACAAAATTGCTGTTAAGCTCGTCCACATTTATTGCACTTAATGAATCAGTTTTCTTACTGACACCAATGTCACGAATCAAACTCCAAGTCTGCTTACTGTCTACAGCATTGCTGAATTTGTTTTCATAAAATTTGGTTTTAGCTGTTTTAATAGCCCAAGTAACTTCGTTTCTTTTTTGCTTAAATTGGCTATGGAGTTCAGCAGTTTTGAACCGCTTCCAGCGATTGTAAGCAGAGTTACGTTGTTGAATTAGTGTTTTTATAGTACCGTTAAACCAAGGGCGATCGCTTGGTTTAACTTTTCTAGTTTTCATTGGCACAAATTTATCGAACAAGTAACTTAAACAACTATTCAGTATCGCAACTTGCTCGTCAACAGAAGAGGTATAATATATTATATTCCAATCAATTATATTAACCTCAGATTTTAGTTGTGTATAATTAATATTTTTAAAGTCCCTAAAGCTAAAACTAGTCGGTTTATTGCACAATTGAAAGTCATATGTTAAGAAAATTAAGACATGTTTAGAAAAATTAGCACAAGAAAGTTGATTATAAAATAAAAGTTTGGATACGTCATTCAATAAGAAAAGGTCAAGTAAAGTATTAGCAGTACTAGTAAATGTGTAGGGTACGTCATGTTAGCAGAGTATAAGCCTAAAGAAATAACCTCATTTATAAAATTATCTTCAGACAAAAGGTTACTATTGAAGTCACCAGCAATTAAGATGTTCGTATAAGACAAGGACAAACACTGAACAGATTCTATAAATGAGGACATGTCGATATAACGATTGGGCCTATAAACGGAGCCAACAAGTAATTTTTCAGAGCCAGAAATCACATCAACGAACAAATATTCAATAGAACTACCTATTTGAGATTTACAATTTAATTTACACGTAATTTCACTTCTCACATAAATAGCAGCACCCCCGGCATGACTCAGGCGATCAGCTCGGAATATTTTATAACCGTTTACTTTAAACAAGTCATCCAGCATATCAGGAACGAACCACGTTTCTGAGACACATATAACATGAACATCAGAGTTTTCAAAAATATATCTAAACTCATCTATTTTCTTTACAAGACTTTGTGCGTTAATGTGACACCTTTTCTTTGTTTGCATAACACGCGAATTAAAGCATATGTGTTGTCTGTGGAACTACTATTTGTGCTATTTAAAGAGTTCATGTTCAATGTAATATTTCCCACCCCGTGCAATTTTTATAAAGCTCTTTGTTATAATACAAATACATATAAAAATGAAATATAAAAGTAAGATATGCTTACAAGTCAATGCAGAATTACTTAAAATAATAAACAAAAAAAGACAAAAATTAAACATTTGAAATAAACATATACTTATGGTCAGCCTAAAACATATGGTCAGCCTAATATATATGGTACGCTTAAATTGTGGAGAGAGCCGGCGTAAGTCATTGTGCGCCCACAGCAGCACGAAAAAAACAAGCACCATTAGAGTCCATATTGTGGTTGTTGTTCTCATGCTCAGCCGTCGCTTGATTTGCGATGATCTCTTGCAATTCAGCCATGCAACCAATGGGACTGTGACTTTTTACTGCCTCTAACCGACGTATGCAGCGTTGATTTTTTTAAGAGTTATGATCAAAAAAGCTATGGGTTGGCAAACTGCAGCCTTCTCCTCTACTGATTTTTAACTTCAAATTCAAGTTTTAACTTTTTATATTCAACCTTTTCCAGAAACTTTTAACAAAGTAACTTCAAAAGTATAAAAAAATGTTCAGCCCCTCGGCTAAACATCCTGGCTATGTCTATTTTTAACAGTATTGTACTTTGAAATCAATGTGTTGTGCATTGTTATCAAAATATTTTTCATTAATCCATAGTATGTGTTCTTTGACAGTAACAACAAGTTCTAAGGTTTAAGGAAATGCGTTCTTAATTTAATGCATATGTTTTTTTTTCAACATTTGAAGATAGTTTTGAAGCAAGAACACAAATGAGAGATAAATTTCAATGAACATAGATTTTTGAAAACAAAAAACAACAATAAAAATCAAAAACATTTTTAATTTAAAGAATCTAAAAGTACGTTCAAAAAGCCCATAGGACGACACATAGATGGCGTTGCTAGATTTTTTCCTCTATGAGTTTTATTTAGTACCAACCTTCAAACGATACGTTTAAAAATTTGACAACAATCTGACAATTGATTCGTGAGTTATAGCATTTTGTGTGCAACTATTGTTATTGAAAAAAAAGAATGGAAAAAAGTGTATTTCCAGTTTTGATAAAGCATTGCTTTTTGATGAAAAAAAAATATACTGTGGAAACCAAACAATGGCTTGATAAACATTATCCGGACTCTGCTCCATCGAGACAAATGGTAGAAAAGTAGATTGCTGAATTTAAACGTGGTAGTACCAGCACAAATGATGCAGAGTGCAGTGGACGCCCAGATCAGACAGTTTTTACACAAAACATCAAAAAAATCCACAAATTGGTTATGAACGATCACAAATTGAAGGTGCACGAGCTAGCTGACATTGTAAAGATATCTGATGGTAGTGTTTGTACCATTTTACACGAACATTTGGGTATGCGAGAGCTCACAGTTGACGAAAAACAACAACGAATTGATGCTTCAGAAGAGTGTTTGGTGCTGTTAAACCGCAATAAAATCGAATTCTATCGTCAATATGTGACAATGAATGAAGCATGGATTCATTATTACACACCAGAATCCAAAAGACAGTCAGCTGAGTGGACAGCAGTCGATGAACCGAATCCAAGGCGAGCAAAAACCCAACTGTCGGCTTGTAAGGGAATGGCGTCTGTGTTTTAGGATGCGAAAGGAAGAATATTCAGCGACTATCTCCAAAAAGGAACCACCATTAACAGCTACTACTACTGTGCACTTTTGGATCGGTTAAAGGCTGAAATCGCCAAGAAACGGCCACATTTGCAAAAGAAAATAGTGTTGTTTCACCAAGACAATGCACCGTGTCACAAATCGATGAAAACGATGGCAAAATTTAATGAATTGTGCTTCGAATTGCTTACCCACGCACCGTGTTCTCCAGATTTAGCCCCCAGCAACTTTTTCCTGTTTTCAGATCTGAAGAGAATGCTTGCTGCAAAAAAATTCAAGCCCAATGATGAAGTAATCGCTGAAACTGAGGCCTATTTTGACGAGAAAAAGAAATCGTACTATAAAAGTGTTAGCGAAAAGTTGTAAAATGTCTATACTCTTTGTATCGCTCTCGAAGGCAACTATGTTGAATAATATAATCGAGTTTTATCAAAATTTTGTTTTTTTCTTACTTATCCTACGGACTTATTGAATGACCTGTTATGGTTTGAGGCAATCAATTGTTCATTGAATTGTACAGTGTATAACCAAATACCTGTTTTTTTTTTAATAACTAATAATTTGACCGGCTTTCTAGTACTTAATTTAATTAAATAATATATACAGGGTGTCCCGCAATTGAGTGCACCTATTTACGGAGGTGAAAGGTTATGTCGAGTTGAGAAAAAAATCGTATTATAGGGGGGGTCTATTTCCACGTTCTTAGGAGCTACAGGGTTAATTAATATTTGACGACTTTGATTTACGTTATTGTTTCTAGCAGAAAAACTAAACTACATAAAACCCATTTTAGTAACTCATTGCAAAGGCAATAAAATCACCTTTCTAAGGGTATATCAACAAACCCCAAGAACTTAACCGTTACTGAGCTGTGCGCGTGTGAAGATGGAATCAATCGGTTTTAACTACCAAATTTCAACTTTGAGTGCAAATTTTTCCGAATTTTTAGTTATTAATGAAATTTTTTTTATGATCAATTTTGTAATTTATTTAATTTTCTCTTTAATGACACAAAAAACATAAACATATCTTTCAAAATAAAAAAGATGACTGTACTAAAAAAAATATACTTATTAGAAAATAATGATAAATAATGACATTAATTATGACGTATATAATATCGTTGTTTTCAAAAAAATATTATTTTTTTAGTACAGCCATCTTTTTTATTTCTACAGATATGTTTATGTTTTTGGTGTCATTTAAAAGAAAATTGAATGAGTTACAAAATTGATTATTGAAAAAAATTTCATTTATTACGCGAAATTCTGAGAAATTTGCACTCAAAGTTGAAATTTGGTAGTAAAACCGATTGATTTCATCTTCACACGCGCATAGATCGGTAACGGTTAAGTCGTTAGGGTTTGTTGATATACCGTTAGAAAGGTAATTTTATTGCCTTTGCAATGAGTTATTAAAATAGGTTTAATATAGGTTAGTTATCCTGCTAGAAACAATAGCGTGAATCAATGTCGTCAAATATTAATTAACCCTGTAGCTCCTAAGAACGTGAAAATAGATCCCCCTCTCATACGATTTTATGCTCAGCTCAACATAACCTTTCACCTAGGCAAATAGCTGCACTCAATTGCGTGTCACCCTGTATATACACAGTCATATCTCTGATGTGATTTTCCACCATTTTTTTATTTGAATAAAAATAAAAATCGCACACACAAAGTATCAAACCGCATGACTCTGCATATATTTCTATAAAGAAATCTATACTCATTTTTCTATTTTCTTTTTATTTTGCTGCAATCTGCACCTCTATGTTGCCACGTTAAGTGCGTTAGTTAAACTTTTTTCTTTTTTTTTTCATTTACATTTTTTGTTCACAACTTTAAAACATTGACTACTAGCTCACGCGGTTTTTCCGCCATTTTATATGCTTCATCATCATCATCATTAACATCATCAGAATGGTGATGAAATATTTGCATGACCAGCTGAAGCTATACGCCATAGTTTTACGCTTATTTTCACTGTGGTTGCAGTCAAAAAAAATCTAGCATAAAAAAATAAAAAAATGGCTAATGTTTTCACATCCACCCTTTGATTTGTGTGTGTTGTTTGTTGAAGTCAGCTAAAATAAATGTGTTTGCATAAAAAGTGCAGCTGCTGCATGACTATCACAGCAATGAATGGATGAGTGATTGAAAATATTTAATGGGAACTCACACAGGTGAGTGGCTAACATTGATTTGATAGAAAACAAGTGCAAAGCAGCGAGTTGAGAAATTAACAATTAAGTGGATTTTTTTTTTTTTTTGTTTTCATTTGTTTGTTTTAAGGCTTAAAGATTTGTGTGGATAATAATTAAAAAGATGCTTGTTGTTTCGGTATAGGATTAACTTTTAAAAACTAAATTTTTTTTTTTTAATTTTAAGTACTTAATTAATAATTTTAACTATAACAATAATAATTTCGAGCATTCATAAATTCAATGTGTGGAAAACTTTTGCGTTTAAAACATAACAAATAATGATTTAAGTGAAAAATAGCAGAATGAAGAGGGTATATAAAAGATATAACCAAAATGTAATTAACAAAATTGGATCAAAAAAAAAAAACAAGCAAAACTCAAGCGTCTGTGTTTGTTCTTGCTTAACCTCCTACTGCCTGCAAGTATCTGCAAAAACATTTTGCCACCCGCAGCGTTTATGTCTTTTGACTGCTTTCATTAAAACTGCGTATAACATGTTAGTTTCTGCTATTTGCTGTAGTTCTTTTGTACTCAGCTACTGCTACAACAACTACTGCTACAACTACTTGAGCTGTTGCTGACAAATTTTACACATTAACACATTTAATTAAAATCTTGAGGGAATTGCAAATACACATTAACACACACATTTACACAGATAGAAGATATTCTTGCTTGCGCTTTTGAATGCAGCTTGAACAACAAATGAGCTCTTGTAAGCCGCTGCTGCTGCATGTGTACAACCCCTGTAGGAAAATCAACTAATTTAAAAGTAGTTGAAAAAGTAGTTTTATGTCAACCACATCTAGTTGAAATTCTGACTTTTTTCCATAGATCGAACTAACATATTTTATATGGTGATGTCCGCTAAATAAGTCAATTGACTTTCGTCTGCATATATTTTCAACTACTTGTTAAATTAGTTATATTTAAACTATTTTTTTAATTACTTTAAAATAACCACTTGAAAAGTATTTAAAAGCATAAAAATTTTAAATTTATACATCAAAGAGATCATTTATCTGACTGTTTGAAAAAATACATAAATACATAAATCATGAAGTGATGAGGTGTTTGCTGAATGGTTAAGCAATGCATCAATTTCCGTACAGAGTCCAAATTGTGCAATGTTTGCTAAACACTACCAGTTTGTAATTTGAATATCTTAAATACTCGTAATAAAGAATTTTTAATAGTTTCACAGGGTTTTGATCTGTTTTAAAGTGTGTTTACCACGTCTGTCTTGCAGTTCAATGTCGTAAATAAAAAAATGTGTTTTTTTGAAACAAAATGTTAGTGAAACCTAAAGTTAATAATATTTGATGAAAAAACATGGTTAAATATATATAAACTTGTAATCTAATAAAAATTTGCAAATAAAACATGTCAAAGTCAGAGTAGTTGCCGCCTTAATATAATTCAAAGTAGTTTATCAACCACTTGTTTTTAAGTAGTATTTCAATTACTTCATATATAATGCAATAAAAACTATTAAGAATTGAAGTGGATGCCGCCTTAATATAATTCAAAGTAGTTCATACACTAGTTTATCTTAAATTAATTTTTTAATTAGTTGTTCTTAAAAACAAGTTAGTTTGTTCCTATAGGGACGATAGTTGTGCTCATTTGTGTGTGTGTGTGTGTGTGTGTGTGTGTGTAGTATTTTGCACTCGTAAAATACAGCTGCTTATTCCATATTTTCTTAGCAGAAAGTGAAAAAGAAGTACAAAATTGTAAAAATTGTAGAAATTGCAGATAGTTTTATTTTTACTTTATATCTGTTGCTCTCATTAACGCGCACACTTGTATAACTTTACATTAGCTGATTTTGTCACTTGCTTGGCTTATTTCAGAGTTGCATTTGATGTTGTGGTTGTTCATTTGTGAATTTTTGGTATTTTTTTTTTCTTTTTTTGCTTCTGTAAAAAGAACAGCTTCAGCTTGCATATATGTAAAGCTTGATTAAGTGTTGATTTAATAATTTTAATTTTTGGATAGTTGTTGATTGGCTTCAAATGTCAAAAAAAATAGTTCTTTTTTTTCCCCTAAGTCTCCCTATTTGCCCATTTGTCCGCCCCCATACAAAATTAAAAAAAAAAAAATATGTCTGTGGTCGCCACGCACGGTAGAAGTGAAACTTTTACCCAAAAATGGAATTTCTGGAAAGTTAGCTCTTTTATTTTATTAACATTCCCTCCTTCAGTGCAACCAAATGGTTAAAAAGCAATTTGCTTTCATGCCAGTAATAGTATAAGAACTGTCTTTTTGTCATAAAGCCAACTAGTAAAATTATGCGAATTTTGCAAAATCCTTTAAGGACGTGATTTTTGAAGGTATTTAGGATACATTTCTGATGCCTACCTTAAAAAAAAAATTCATATAAATACTCAGTCTCCGTTTGGGCCAAATATTTAAAAAACAAAAGAGTTCTATTTCGGTTTCGACCAAAATTTCAGTTTTGGTCGGACATTAATTATAACATATTGCAACAGAGCTTTCATTTGGAGTTTTTTTTTTTTTGTAGGAAAACTTTACTGTGCTTAACTCAATGCGCTACCCAACTCAATACACTCAATATACACCGAGAAAATTGAACGCCTTAAAATCAAAGAAAAAAAGTTCTTGTAAAACTGTAACCAAAATATATTTACCACAATGAAAAAATCGTTGCAATAATGATGTATCCTTTAACTATGCAAAGGCTGCATCAATAAAACAAAAGACTGAATTTCTTTGAAGCTAAATCAATGAAAAAATCTTTGCTGTGAAGATAAAATATTTACTATAACGATTTAATTCTTTGTTAACAAGGAATTGAAAAAAGTATGTTAAATCAACAACTTTTCTTTGTTTTTTTTTTTTGTTGAGAATAAGCTTCGTTGTTTCAAAGACAAAGTCTCTTACTTTAAAGAATGTTTTCTTCAAAATCATATATGTATACGAAGAATAAGGAAATCATGTGCGAGTGCCAACATTGAATTGTAATTGTAAAAAATATACGTTAATATTCACACCAGTAAATTTCATTACATTTCATCAACAAAAAGAAAAGTGTCTTTTTCAATATTAGCGTGCCAAAACTCATATCACTAAAAGTTGTATAGCTAGAGACATGAAAATTGCTAATTTTATTTTCAAGACCAAAAAAAATAACTGTCACAAAAAATGGGCATGATCCGTCAACTGCCACGCCTACCACCCATACAACTGGAAAAAGTATAATTGGTATAAGTTTGGTTGAATGTGTATGCTATAATGATAAAATTTGGTATCTAAGCTTATCTTGTAACTTGAAACCTTTTTGCGAAAAATGGGCGTGATCGGTCAAATGCCACGCCTACCTCGACTGTATGTAAGCCTACTTCCTATATCACTAGAAAATTCAATAAATATCAATAAGAAATGTTGAGCTTTATTTTTGACCTTTAGTATTCTGAATCGGAATCAGAATTCGCTTTAATAAATTCTGGAGCCTTTTGTAGTTTTATTACATCTACTGTTAAATTAGACCGTTTATATATGGGTGGTTGTCGCAGAGTTAATAAACGGATCAGAAGAAATTAAAAGTCTGCGTAGCAAATCCTCATTTGTGTCAATTCTTGAAGTTTTTCTGGTAAAGCCTTCTTTAAAGCGTCTGCTATCTTCGTTTCTGGCTTCCTCAGCTTCTTCAAAAAGCTGGCCTATTGGAAGTATGCATAAACTTATAATCCTTTCGCCATGAAACAGAACCTTCAAATTAAAATAAAGTGAACTACATTATTGAATATTAAAGTTTTTAATGTTACCTTATGAACTGTTACTGGCATGTAGTACCATGCATAGTTAGCCAAGTAAAGGGTTCTTTGTTTCCTCAGCAAACTTTCCAAAAGCAGTTGGGTTTATTGGAAACCCACAGCCACAGCACTCTGTGAAACCCTTGAATAAGTTTCAAGTTAATGCCGGTTATTTCCGAAGATAGCTTAGCATTTCTAAAAAACTTCCTAGCAGTGTTGCCATCATTAGTATTACCACTTTTTTATTTCGGCATGTCAACTAAAAGCCCCATTTCACTTCTAAATCTCTGCTAAATATATAGCTTTTTATCTTGAACTTTCTTCTCAAGCTCAGCACCTCTAGCTTGCCATTTTTATAGTCGAGTTTATACGCAATACGGAGCAAGCATTCCATAAACCTTATCCAGGCATGCAATGGCGAAAGTCCTAAAGTAAGCATTGCCTCATCGACTTATTTTTCTGCAATTTATTTCGCTTGATTCATGAATCTAGGTGCAGCGTGACATATGTTACAAGTTTGTGATGACGTATTTGAAGATAAGGCATCAATCATACATAAAACAAATGTTACCTTTACCGTTATGTTTAGTTGGTCTATTATTACATGTGTAGGAGTGAAAATTGCTATCTGATCTGTAATATTCTTAACTTCGCTTAAAGTTGTTTGCAGTGTATCTTTCGTGAAATTGAATTTATTGGGACGGCAATATCTTACTGATGACGGTGCCGGATTTTGCCATAGAACAAAATTTTTATTTGAACAAGAAAACATTTTTATCGGTACCATTGATATGCTAAAAAGACTTTCATCAAAGCCATCCCCATCAGAAAAACTATGCTTAAACCGATTTTGATCTGCACCATCACATCCCCATTCAAATATTATTATTTTATCATTAGCACAAAGATTAGACCTATGTGAAAAAAATTTCTTTTGGAGCAGTGGTATTTGTGCCAGAGAACTGCAAAACTCACTTTTTGCTTGATTAAATCATTTACTGGAATTCTTACTCAACTCAACTCATTCAACAAAGTTCAGCGTTGAATAAAATCAGCACACTACTGGCGAACGCGTCTTTTGTATCATAGGCCGAACACAATGTCCGCGACGAGCGGCAAGCAGCATGTCTCCACTCTGTTGTTGTAGAGAAATGTTGAGCGACTTGATTATAATAAACGCGACAGCAGCAAACTCCAGCTGCTCTTCAACTATTTGTTTATCTAAGTCCATACTGCAATAGAAGAATTATACTACATATTAAATGCTTTATGTTTATGTATAAACTTACCTTCAAAACTTTAACTCAAAAAACTTCTTTTACAAAGTAAAAAAAAAAGATACGAGCACTTCAACAGCCAAACAACAGTAAACAAAAAACCATAGTTGCATTCAGCCGACTCAAGAGTTGCCGTTTAGAATAACAACACTGAGCTAAAAAAGAAATACATTCACTTTCATTTTAATTTATTAAGGAGCTATTTAGTAACCAACATTTATTGTTTTTTCAAAAGAGATTTAAAAAATAAATAAATTTAACAAATTTAAATTTTTAATTTTAAAAATTTGTCGACGTTTCGCAAATAGTTTGTCTGCTTCATCAGGGCGTCTTTTATAGTTTTATAGTTAATAAAAGGCGCCCTGATGAAGCAGACAAACAATCTGAGAAACTTCCACAAATTTTTAAAATTAAAAATTTAAATTTGTTACATTTATATGTTTTTAAAATCTTTTTTCAAAAAACAATTAATTTTGGTTACTAAATAACGCCGTAATAAATTAAAATAATTAAAACGTAACCAATAAATTAAAAAAACTGAAATATAATCAAAACGGAAGGCAAACCGTGCACTATACAATTCAATTTTATTTTCAAAGAAGTGAATGAGTGAATGACGAAATAAGAATCCATTCAATGAATGCAAAACTCATTCATAAATAAAAATGTTATTTCACATTAAGTTTTAAAAAATTCATTAATTATTCGTTTTAATGAATAAAAAATGAATAAAAAAACTAATAATGAATAACAAATGAATAATGAATAAAAATTAATAATATATAAAAAATGAATTATTAATATGAAATGAATAGCTAATAATATATGAATAATGGATAAAAAATGAATAATTGAAAATTTTGAAATTCTTTGTGAAATGCATTCTTTGTGTATAGTATTAAAATGAATACAATATTGATTCATTATTCATTTTTAATTCATTATTCATTTTTAAGTCATTATTCACTTGTTATTCATTATTCACTTGTTATTTATTATTAATTTCTTAATCATTATTAATTTTTTAATCATTGTCCAATTTTTATTCATTATTCATTTTTTAAAAAAATTATTAATTTTTTATTCATGGCTTCGGTGCAAATGATTAACTTTTCATTCATGACAAATGATTAATTTTTTTATTCATGGCTTCGGTGCAAAATGAATTCAAAATTAATAATGAATAACGAATGAATAGTGAATAAAAATTAATAACGAATAAAAAAAGAATAATTGAAAATTCTGAAATTATTTGTGAATTGCATTCTCTGTGAATAGCATTCATATGAATAAAAAATTCATTCATTATGAATAACGAAAATGAATATTTGAAATTAATAATTAATCAATTTTTTAAAATTAAATGTGAATTAAAAATTTTATTTATAAATCAATTTTGCATTCATTATGGATTCTTATGTCGTTATTCAGTTGTACTTAAAATTCTGAAGTTCAAGCAAAACTTCCCTCACTCACCATAAATTTTACAACATTACAGTTTGCTAAATGCTACCAGTCATAACAAATGTAAACAATGGCAGAAACTGCCTTTTGCTGCCTGTCAAATTAATATTAAATTGAAGCTGACGGCAACGGCAGGCGGCAATGCTGCGCGACAAGTCTCCAAAATTCGTCCCATAAGAAATGCATGTAAATGAAAAGTGACAATTGGCGCTTGCCGCTCGTCGCGCGTTTTGTGTTCGGGCTATCAGTTTGAGCTTGAGTTCGTCTGATCGAACTCACATAAAATAAAATGATGCTGCTGAAGGCATCGTTTTGTGTGAGCTGATTGACGGATTGAATTCACATGTGTTTCGCAAATGAGAACTCAAACAAATAGTTTAATTTAGTTGTTTGCAGTTAATCGCTATAAAAACTTCACCCTTCTTCTTCTTGTTCTCTTTTTCTCTCTATCTCTGTCTGCACACGAACAAACTCATAAGAGATGATTTTTGCTTTTTGCGTTTCATTCTTGATGAAAATAATCGTTGTTGAGCCCAACGAACAAGCATGAAATATGTATCCGAAGACGTTCGTTGATTAAAATCACTGAGCCAACACGAAGCACATGGTTTGATTGAATTTAACTCAACAGCGTGTGTATGCATTCGAGCAAGTCTGATCGATTGAACGCAAAGGCATGATTTTTACAGTGTTGATTACGTATGAATATTTTTATGTGAGTTTTGCAGTTCTCTGATTTGTACTAGCTTGTTTGCTTACAATGCATTGTTTTTGAACATGTGTACGTTTTGTTGTTCCGTGAAAAGTTTTAAAAGTAGAACAATGAAATTTTAATCTTAAATATATTAAACTATCATTATTAAGTATGCCTAAAATTATTGTTTTTGGCTTAGTAGTTTGCATTTGCGAGGCACAAGAAGCTTAAGACCACAACATTGATATAAATCTGGTTCCTGAAAATTAATAATGTTGAAATTCATTTTATTTCTGCAGTTTATTTGTAATATTATTCCTACAAAAAATTTACTGTATCTAGCTTTGTTTATACAAATTATCCTTATACATGCAAAATGTACTGAACAATGGAATGAAAAGGTGTAGTTGCATATACACTAGTCAGAAAAAGTTTGCGTACAGAGATTTAAGTAATCAAATTTAACCTAAAAAGGCACCAAAAGAAAAATGTAGGAACAAAAATATCTTTTTACTTTATTTATTGTACTTCAGTGTTTAATTAAGTTAATAATTTAGAATACAATAGTTAACCAAAACAAATTTCTTAAACAAAAACAAAGTTTTAAGTTGAATTCATATCAGAAAAAGTCTGCGTACAAAACAAAAATTTTTTTTAAAAAATTCATAAAAGAATATAATTAAACAGTTTAATAACGTGTTGGGTATCCTTTACGCTTAAGAACCTCCTCCAATCGTTTCGGCATGGATTGCACAAGCTTAGCTGTTTCATCTCTGGTGATGTTGTTCCACTCCTGTTGCAGAACTTCCTTTAGCAGGTGAGGAGGAGGTGATGTTGTGCTGGCGAATTTTACGGTCTAATAGGTCCCACAGATGCTCAATTGGATTGAGGTCTGGGGACTGGGGTGGAGTTTTTAACTGCTTTGGAGCATTATAGAGCAACCAAAGTTTAACAATTTCAGCAGTGTGCTTCGGGTCGTTGTCCTGCTGGAAGTAAAAAACATTTTCCAAGCCCAGTTTCTCGGCGCTCTGCTTTAAATTTGTCTTTAGAATGTCCAAATACATCCACTTATCCATAGTTGACTCTATGAATTGCAATTGGCCTACACCATTTTCAGCCATGCACCCCCAAACCATTATTCCGCCGCCACCATGCTTAACTGTGGCCGCTAGGTTCTCCTTGTTGAGAGCAGTACATGATTTTCTCCAGACTAGCTTACGTCCCTTGATGCCGAAAATGCAGAATTTGCTCTCGTCCGAAAAAATCACCTGTTTCCAGAACTCTGGTGGCTTGTTTAAATGCTCATTGGCAAATGCGAATAAACGGCTTCTTACGCGCAACACGGCTACGATAACCATTCTTTTTTAAAATCTTGCACACGGTATCGCTGCATATGGTTTTTTGGAATCTTTCCTTAATGTCCTGCGCAATTTTCGATGCTGTTATTTTTGGCTTTTGGCGTACGCTTTGAATAATGTGACGTTTTTCCCGAATTGTCAACTTAGAGGGGCGCCCAGTACGCGGCTTTGGTGCGAATCCACCAGTCGATTGAAAACTTTTAACAACTCTTTGAATTGATGAATGTGTTCTTCCCACTGTTTGTCCAATATCGCGGTATGTTTTCCCCTCTTTCCACAATTTCACAATGATTTTCCTCTCACCTGTGCTTATTTCTTTTCTTTTTGAACTCATTGTTTAAAACCTTCGCAAACTTTTTTTTAAAAGAACTAAAAATTATCAAAACGTTGCAATAAAATCAAAACGATTTATTAACACACTTTGTAGAGCGAAAGCATTGACGTCAAGCTTTGGGAATCCCCGTTTTCAAATCTGTACGCAAACTTTTTCTGCCCTATGGAATCGACTTTTGACAGATAATTATCGATAATAAAGGAGTTGCCAGATTGATAGTTTGCAAACTATTCATAAAATGTTAATTACTATTTATATAAGAAAATGACTATAAAAATAAATAACGTATGTTTGTAAGTAAAATAATGAAATTCTGTTTATGTAAAGAAAAATTTTTCTTTGTACGCAGACTTGTTCTGACTAGTGTATGAAGATTTCTTTTATTAGAATCAATTTGCGCAATGGTTTTTTTTTTTAAACTTTAAGAAAAAACACTTAGTAGCTTTTTAGTTACACTTTCCATCATATTTACAGTGGAACATTTTAGATTTTTCTTACTAAAAATGACTTATAGTATAATTTGATGATAAAAAAATCATTATTTTCTATTAATTTTTAAATATATTTTTTCATATTTTAAAAAACTTGTTTTTATAAAATCATATCAGAATTTAACTATATATTTAAAAAAAAAAAAAAAAAAAAACTTTTTTCAAAATCTTTTTCACCTTAAAAGTTATGTTTAGTTAAATTTGGCATAATTTTGGTGCGTTGCGTTCAATTTTTCTTCGTTTATTTAAAGTTCTAACTTTGACCAATTTTCAAAAAATATGCAAAGTTATTTTGACTTTTAGGTATTATTTTCAAATAATATAAATATATTTCTATTAAGAAAATAAGTCTTTTTGTACAAATTTTAAATTTTTTCGGGGACTTATGGCACGCTAGAATTGAAAAAGACACACTGTGCGACGTGCGGAATTGAACTTGGAATTTTTGGTGCCATTCCATCACTTTACCCACTGATCCAAACAGCCTTACTACTGTTTGCTGACATAACTGCAGCTATGTTAACAGATGCTGTATTAACAGATGCAGTATGCCACAGTATTCTGTTGATAGCTAAAATCTATTAATAAATTATTGTGTTATGCTGCGTCACGAAGGAGTTTGGCTCGATGCGTAGTGTAGTGACTTCTCAATCGGTGGTATCAGCGGGTATGGGTTCAAATCCCCACGGCAAGCAAAGGTAAGATTTTTAATTTGATATTTAATTTAATTTAATTCTTGTTATAATAAATGCAAGCAGCAAAGAGAAGACATTAATTTCATGAAGCCATGTACTTAAAATCAACGATCTAACATTTTGCGTCCTTGCCGTAACGATTAAAATTCTTTGTGCCAAATTACATTTTCTTTACTTTTACGACTTTTTCATGCTTTTTTAAAGACGTACGTCTTTGCCACAAGAATACAAGTTTTTGATTCAAAGTACTAATATTGTTCTTGGAAATCTAACAATCTTTGTGTCTTTGCCGTAACGATGTTTTGTCTTTGGGCACAATCTAACCAATAAAAGTCATTGTAGCAAAGTGCATTTTCTTTGGTTTTAAGGTTTTTTTTCTCTGGGTGTATGTAACTCATAACTCAACGCACTACTCAACACACAACTGCATTGATTAAAGTTTAGTTGATACAAGAATCATAGTATTTTAAACTACGCCATGACGCAATTGGGTTGGCGCATTTCGCTGGTACAGTAAGCTGTGCTTGGGTTAGTGTATCAGCGCAGCAATTTTTGCTGTTTTAACCATGTCAACATTTTGCAAATAAGTGTTAATGAAATGCGGTTTCATATTGCATATCCCGCTGTTATCCATATGTGCATGTGTTTTTGCATTAACAGAAAATGTTTTCACTTTTAACTTTGCAATTGCTGGGGTAGGCTCAGCGAGTAAGCCAAGGGTTCAATACAAAAAATGTATAACTCGGTAGTCTTAGTTTTAATTTACAAGTAATCTTTATTAGGCATTTCTTTTATCTATTTAATACTATTACTTCAATAGGATTAAATTTTAAATGTAATTATTCAAAATAGTAATATTATATCTTATATATAATAAAATAAATCACTATTCAAAATATTAATAGTTTCTGTGAAATAAATAATTGAATAAATCATTATTCAAAATATTAATAGTTTCTGTGATTATTATTGTTTAGTAATATTCAATAATATAAAATTTATTAATTATATTATTGTGTAGACTTCGTGTATTTACTTATTCGAAGTGAAACAACCTCAGCTAGAAGGGTGTAAACGCCTTCACTACGAAATAACCTGTGCTTAAAGGGTGTAAACGCCTTTACTATGAATACCCTGAGCTTAAAGGGTGTAAACGCCTTTACTATGAAAAACCTGAGCTTAAAGGCTGTGAACGCCTTTACTATGAAAACTGAGCTTAAAGGGTGTAAACACCTTTACTATGAATACCCTGTGCGTAAAGGGTGTAAGCGCCTTTACTATGAATACCCTGTGCTTAAAGGGTGTAAACGCCTTCACTACGAAATAACCTGTGCTTAAAGGGTGTAAACGCCTTTACTATGAATACCCTGAGCTTAAAGAGTGTAAACGCCTTTACCATGACAACCTGAGCTTAAAGGGTGTGAACGCCTTTGCTATGAAAACCTGAGCTTAAAGGGTGTAAACGCCTTTACTATGAAAACCTGAGCTTAAAGGGTGTGAACGCCTTTACTATGAATACCCTGTGTTTAAAGGGTGTAAACGCCTTTACTATGAAAAACCTGAGCTTAAAGGGAGTGAACGCCTTTACTATGAATACCCTGTGCTTAAAGGGTGTAAACGCCTTTACTATGAAAACTGAGCTTAAAGGGTGTAAACACCTTTACTATGAATACCCTGTGCGTAAAGGGTGTAACCGCCTTTACTATGAATACCCTGTGCTTAAAGGGTGTAAACGCCTTCACTACGAAATAACCTGTGCTTAAAGGGTGTAAACGCCTTTACTATGAATACCCTGAGCTTAAAGAGTGTAAACGCCTTTACCATGACAACCTGAGCTTAAAGGGTGTGAACGCCTTTGCTATGAAAACCTGAGCTTAAAGGGTGTAAACGCCTTTACTATGAAAACCTGAGCTTAAAGGGTGTGAACGCCTTTACTATGAATACCCTGTGTTTAAAGGGTGTAAACGCCTTTACTATGAAAAACCTGAGCTTAAAGGGAGTGAACGCCTTTACTATGAATACCCTGTGTTTAAAGGGTGTAAACGCCTTTACTATGAAAACCTGAGCTTAAAGGGTGTAAACGCCTTTACTATGAAAACCTGAGCTTAAAGGGTATAAACGCCTTTACTATGAAAAACCTGAGCTTAAAGGGTGTGAACGCCTTTACTATGAAAAACCTGAGCTTAAAGGGTGTGAACGCCTTTACTATGTCAACCTGAGGTAACTTAACCTAAGTCTTTGCACATGTGCACGCGACTGTGCTCTGTTCAAGACTGACTTTCCTATGCTAGCGCGCCGCTTTCTATTTGCTTGCGCTGTTTTTCTGTTTCATTGTTCGGTTGTTTTGTTTACATGCATGTGTATGCATGTATGCGTGTATGTGTATATTTATTGGTATGTAAATGTTATTTGTACAACAGTTGACTATATAATACAAAATTAATAATATTTACAATATAATTTGTATAATATATTATATTTTAATTTATAATTTAATAATATTTAATATACATTATTAACATGTTATTTGTGGGACAGAAATTGGTACATAATTTCTTGTCCTCACATGTGCATTTATATTTATAAAAACAAGTACATAACTGCACTGCTATACAAGTGTGAATTGGAGCACTGCTCTTAATTTTTTTTCTTAATTCCAAGTTCGTATTTTCCATAATAAGCTATTTTTGTACAAGCATTTTTTTCCAAATGGAAGTACTCTAATGAAACAATGATTTTTTCTATTTAATAAGCAATTTGATTCTTTTTAATACATAAGCCAATCAAACTTAACTTAATCTTTAATTCGCCCCTTTTGGAATTTCATACTCAATATTTTTCTTGTCTTAAATCATACTCAGCCTACACAGTTTTTGATTTTGTGCCTTAGAGCGTATATTTAACATAAATATATATTCTTCGATGTGTGCATAAAGTCAATAGTGGTATTCAATACACGCCGTATTTGTGGTGTAAATAGCGTATGTGACGTAAGTTCATACAACTTACCACACATACGCAGTTTACATCACAAATACGTCGTTCATTGAATACCACTAATATAAAGGCAATTTCCTACACATCCTGTGCTGTTAAAGCTGTATGCGTATGCAGACGTGCGTAACGATAACTGATTTGTTGTAGAACTCTTAAAAACTATTCAACTTAATGTGCATATGTTAGGAGTAGTAAAAGAAATTTTAGTAGCACCAGCTTAATTCTTACTCAAAATCTTGATACACAATTTGCTTAGTAGCTTGAAAGCTTTAAACTAAACTAGAATTAAATAAATTTTTATATAATTCATTTTTATCACCAAAAATTATTCATTAAAACTTTATAAAATAAGCAGCTTATCTGCTGTTGAATTTCATTAAGGCGGGACATGACATTTGCGGCAGAGAAAACAGACCTTGTTTAAAAATTCATAGCTCAGTCAAAAACAAACATTTTTACAAAAATTTTTTTTATATTGTAGAGAATTCAACATATTACAAGAAAAAAATTCAAAAAAATATATTTTTTACTTCAACATGGTTTTATAGAGCTCGAAACTGGCGGCAGAGAAAAAAACGGGGCCTCGTGGTTGCAGCGCTGGGAGTTGCAAAAATTGTCCGATCTGGAAAAAAATGACTTTTTTAAATCTTAACAAAATTGGTTATCGTATGACACGAGTTTTTTTTTTATAATTTTTTTTCACTTTTTGGTGATGTTCCAAATTTGAAAGTGTGTTTTTTTGAAAAAAAATATTGACTTTAAAAATTCATAAAAAATCGAAAAAAAAATTTAAAAAAAAAAGCTCGTGTTATACGATAGCGAATTAAGTTTAAAAAAATACAAAAAAATAAAAAAAATCGTCAAAAAATAAACCCGCTAGTGCCGCAACCAGTACGAAAAACATGGTTTCGAGATAAACGCGTTCAAAGTTTGCGAACAAAGAAAAAAAAAACAGGTTACCTTCAATCTGCCATGCCTGCTTCGTACTGTATGCCTTCGTTATCTTGTGTTGTGCTGTTTTTTATAGTTTCTTGCAATCGTTCAGCAATTCGGGCTTCTTTTGAAGCTTCATATGCTTTAACTCTGGCGCATTTCAAACGATTTGCATCATTTCCTTTGGAAAAATTCAATGCTGTAGCTCCTATGGTAATATTAAGTAGTTAAAACATTTGCAAATAACTATAAGCGCCGTCATTGTAAGTAGACACTGCCATGCAGCTTGCAATATTAACAATGCTGTTGCTGCCTGGCATACACTTAGGTGCATTGAGCCAAATTTTTGCATTCAAACTTTCATTGGAGTTTTGCGTGCATCCACCCAAGCACTTGTTTAGCAATTTTATTGTTACTCAACGCAGTATAAACTGGTTTGATTGCCTTTTGCACTATTTCATGAAGTGGTGGTTTATGGAGAACAGTTGATCCTTCTGCCAATAACACCAACTGTCACTACCTGTAGGGCAAAACAAAATATGCTGAGGATTTTCATCTGTGGATATCTTGTGATAAAATGTTGCCCAAATGGCATTATTACGAAATAACAACCACCAAAAGTCAGGTAGCAAGTAAAACAAGTGTATACCAGCTGCCGTACGTACAGTTATGTTCATAATAATAGCAGTGGATTGATGTAGGTAAATTAAATGTTGATTTTTTTCAAGAAATGTTGTTGTGGCTGATATTTTTTTGTTAAAATATCTTATTCTGACTTTTTGAAAATAAAAAATTAGAAAAAGATCCTTCAGATTTACTTGGGTTGTTTTTATTTGTCTATAAAAATAAATAAAAATTAAATTCATGTGTTCATAAAAATAGCAGTATTAGCAGTAATTATTAAACGTCTATCAATTAATAAATATAAAAAAAATTAACAAAATAAAATAGAAATTTAATTATATATAAAAGTTAATATTTGGTTGTGTAGCCATTATTTTTAATAACAAGTTGGCATCTGCGTTGCATAGAGTCTACTAAGCGATGGCACCTCTCTACAGGAATATTAGCCCAGGACTCGCGAACAACTTCCCACAACTGCTTAGAATTTTTCGGAGAGGCTTCAAAAACAGCTTCTTTGATATCCCCCCATAGATTTTCTATGGGGTTTAAGTCCGGCGACTGGGCTGGCCACTCCATTACATCAATTTTTCTTGTTTGAAACCAAGCCTTGGCGCGTTTGCTGGTGTGTTTAGGATCGTTATCCTGTTGGAACACCCATTTTATGGGCATTTCTTCTTCAGCATAGGGCAGCATTGTTTCCTCAAGTATTTTAACATACTGAAATTGATCCATATTGCCATCAATTTTGTATATGGGCCCAACGCCATAATATGAAAAACAAGCCCAAATCATCACTTTGTCACCACCATGTTTTACGGTCTTTATTGTATATTGAGGCCTGTATTCTGTATTTGGCGGTCTGCGTACATGCAGTCGTCGCCCTTTGGAGCCAAAAAGAACGATTTTGGATTCATCGGTCCATAAAATATTTCTCCACTTCTCACTAGGCCAATCTACGTGAGATTTGGCGAATGATAATCGGTTTGCCAGGTGCCGCTTGGTCAAGAGTGGAACCCTACGTGGACTTCTGGCTGGTAAATTTGCTTGCAGCAATCGTCTTCGAACGGTGACTGCACTTATTGGCAATTGAAGGCTAGATTTAATATCATTAGCGCTGATTAAGGGATACTTTTTTGAAAGATTTACAATTTTTCGGTCCGTTCGTACATCTGTTCGGCGGTTTGGTCCACGTGTTTCTTCTTTATTTTTCCATTTTATTGCATTAGAAATCATTTTGGCTGAGCAACCAATTATATTTTGAATTTCTATGTAGGTTTTTTTTTCATTTCGGAGTTTTTTAATCAAATTTCTTTTTTCTTCAGTGCAGTGGTTTGCTCGACCCATATTACGAATTATGCACACTTCTAATTAACTTTTCAAAATTAATATTAGTTCTCAGTGCCACCTTTTGCTAAATTATATTATAGAAAACTTTTTTATTTTTTATTTATTGCTTTCACAACACGATATTTAATGCACTGCTATTATTGCGATCACTGCAGAAGCTTAACTTAAACACAAATCACCATTTAAAAACAACAACAACATCATAAACGAACTTAGTCATGTACCGTTAGTTTTGAGAACATAAGTATTTGCAAAAACAAATACCAGCGTTTGCTGTTACAAGTAAAAATTTTACAATTTTTAAGTAAGTACAGTGGCGTACACATCACTGCTATTATTATGAACATAACTGTAGGTAGCGCCAAAATGAAATGCGCTCTCACTAATCCGGCTGTAACTTTTGAACCCGTAGGAATTTTTCCATGAAATTCTTAGAATCTTAAGAATTTTTACTAAAATACAAAATTATTAAAAAATCGATTTCAAAAATCTGCCAACGTCATGTCCCCCCTTAAGATTTTAACAAACATTTCCGTTTGATGACTTGTTGACATGTATCTGTGTTCATTACTGAACATGTACACATGTATCATCATATTCTGCATATACATTTGAAAAAAAAAAGAAAAATAATAATAATAATAATTCGAACGTTGCCATAAATTGGGTGAATTTATTAAAAATTTTGAAAATATTAAAATGTTTCCCTTCTTTTGGGTTTGTTTAATGAAATTAAGCAATTAACAATCACAGCATGAGTGTGTTTTTTTTCTTGTAGAGTAATAAAAGCAGCCGCAAATATGAAAATGTGGCTCCACAAAAGCCACAGAAATTAAAAAAAAAAAAACAAAAACAACTTATTACATTAAAAGTGTCAGTAAAATGTTGAAAGTTATGGCAACAAAATGTTGAATATCATTTTATCAATGCTAAAAAGAAAAAAAAAATCAACATTTTTAATTCTGCTGGCAACTGAAACAAGTAAGGAAGCCGAAATATTTAATCTTGAAGTCCTGAAGCTTCATTGAGCCGAATTTAAGACACTTGTTTGCAATTACGAAATAATATAATTTCTTTGTTTTTTAATATTTTCTTGGAACAATCAAGAATTTGATTTTTCGTTTTAATTGAAGCAACTTCTTTCTTTGCAAAGTTCAAAGTGCAAAGTTTCTACTGAGTCAAAAATATTTCAATATCAAACACTTTAAGAGCAAAATAAACTTTTCGAGATGAAAAGTAAACTTAAAGTTTAAGCCGGATGTGTTTTAGGCAACCCTTATATTATTAAGTTTCAAAATTTGCTACCTTTTGTTGCTGTCGGCTGCTGTCTGCAAAAGGATGTTCACACAAAATAATACACAATAAGCTGTGAAACTATTGAAATTCAAATCCAAATCAAATAAATTGCTTTTAAGCTGATTTATAAAGGGGATTTCTTGCGTTTCCACAGCTGACAGAAGACCTCAGACAGCAACTGCAGAAGCGTAAAATTGGATGTTTTATGAGAATCTTGTTAAGAGAAAAGTAGCTTAAATATTTTTGTTTTTTTATTGCTTTTAATTATGTAAATTTAATTGGATGAAATTGTAAAATAATCGTATGAAACAATATAAATTTTGAATGCAAAGCTATTTGCTAGAGCTTGTTTTGAGATATCTGCTCATGTTAGTTGTTTCAATAATTTTGAAAAACTGTATTTTTAAATAGGCGCAGGCTATATTTTATTATATTTTACAAAGGTTATAGAAAGTATAAATCTAAAATTATTACATAATGCAACATATTTTGAGTAAGTATTTGAATTTTTCAACTGCTTAAAGATTATTAGGTGAGCTGAACATGGATGTTTGAGACTTATCTTCTGCCATAAAAATCTATCTATCTATATATATATATATAAAATTGTAAAAAAAAAATCTGTACATTAAATATTTTTTTTAAATTTTTTTTGCGATGGACGTTTTGAATGACGCTGAGTCCAAAAATCGCATTTTTAAAATGTTTGCCCGTCTGCCTGTCTGTTAAAGCATCACGCGAAAACCACTGTATGGATTTAAATGAAATTTGACATCTAGGATCCTTATATCCCCGGTCAACATATAGGCTACTTTTCATTAAGTAAAAAGGGTTGGACCCGGTAGGCGGCGCTGCGATCGGGTTGCAGGCATTCTTTTTTTAGCTTATCTCCGAAACTGCTCATTCGATTTACATGAAAATTTGTATGTAGAGGTTCTCGGACACGCTGAGGTTTTTTGACTTATCTACACTGTTCTATCTCGAACACCAGAGTGCGCTGTATTACAAATATTTTGAAAAACCTCGAAAAACTCCTAAGCCGTACATCCGATTTACATGAAAATTGGTATATAGAGGTTTTCGGATACGGTGAGTTCAGGTCATGACTTATCTACTCTGTTCCATCTTAAACACCAGAGGGCGCTGTAGTACAAATATTTTAAAAAACGTCATAAAACTCTTAAGTCGCTTATACGATTTGGATGAGAATTGGTATATAGAGATTTTTGGAAACGGTGAGTTTTTATGACTTATACACTAGGTTCTATCTTGAACACCAGCGGGCGCTTTAGTACAAATATTTTAAAAAAGTCGAAAAGTCCTCCAAAACCGTTCATCCGATTTGCATGAAATTTTGTATGTACAGGTTCTCGGAAACGCTGAGTTTTTTTGGACTTATCTACTCTTTTCTCTCTCAAACACCAGAGGTCGCTGCAGTACAAATATTTTTAAAAACCTCGAGAAGCTCCTAAGCCGTGCATCCGAACTGCATGAAAATTGAAAAATAGAGGTATCCTGATACGGTGAGTGTTTTGAACTTATCTTTTTTGTGCTATCTTGAAAACCAGAGGGCGCTTTAGTACAAATCGTAGGAAATCGTGAAAAACTCCAAAACTGCTCATCCGATTTGGATGAAAGTTTGTAAATAGCGATTTTCGAGTACGGCAAGGGTTCTGATTCTAGCTTTTTTGCTCTTTCTCGAAACTAGAGGGCGCTGTTGTACAATTTCTACGTGTGTATTTTATTGAACTGTTCCTTAACGGCTGCACTGATTTCTATAAAATTTTTTGTGTGTGTTTGAGTGGATCCCTGGATGGTTGAAATTCACAATTGGACTCGGTAGGTGGAGCTGTGATCGTGTTTAAGGCATTTTGTTTTTATAGCTTATCTCCAAAACCGCTCATCCGATTTGAATGAAAATTTATATACAAGAGTTTTCGGATACGGTGAGTTTTTTTTTACTTACCTACTCTGTTTTATCTCGAACACCAGAGGGCGCTGCAGTACAAATATTTTAAAAAACTTCTAAGCTGTTAATCCGGTTTTAATGTAAATTGGTATATAAGGGTTTTCTAATATGATGACTGTTTTGTACTATATAGAACACCAGAGGGCGCTGTAGTACAAGTTTCTTAAGAAATCGTGGAAAAGTAGAAAGCCGCTCATCCGACTTGGATGAAAAATTTTATTAAAGAATTTTCGTCTAGGGCAACTGTTTTTGCGTTATCTCTTTTGCTCTGTTTCGAAAACTAGAGGGCGCTGTTGTACAATTTGTACGTGTGCATGTTATTAAACTGTTCCTACACGGCTGCACCAATTTTGATGATATGTTTTGTGTGTGCTTAAGTGGATCCCAGGATGGTTCATATTCACAATTGGACCCAGTAGGTGGCGCTGTGATGGGGCTCCACGAATTTTGTTATTATAGTTTATTTCCAAGTCTATTCATCCGATTTACATGAAAATTTGTATTTAGGGGTTTTAGGGTACGGTAGTTTTTATGGCTTATCTTTATTTTCTGCGCTATCTTAAACGCTGTAGTACAACTCACTTAAGAAATCGTAGACACTCAAAAACCGCTCATCCGATTTAGATAAAAATTTGTATATCGGATATATAGGATTTGATATCGAGTATGAAAAGGGCTTTGGCGTTATTTTTTTATTCTATCGCTAAAACCAGAGGGCGCTGTTGTACAAATACCGCAAAAAACTCAAAACTACTCATCCGATAAGTATGATTTTTATAAGTGGTTTTCAGGTGCGGTGAGTCTTTTGGCGCTATGTATTTTGCTATATCTTGAATACCAGATGGCGCTGTACTACAAAATACAGTAAGGCGTAGCAAAGCGCGAAGGGTGATAAATATCTTCTTTTCTTCTTTATGTGTATTTATATACCACTTTCTTTTTTTGCTAATCAGGACAGCTGATGCCGAATTCTGTGGTATTTGAATACGCATCAACACATGCGCAAGTCAGTTGCGTCCTTAGTTGGCGTTTTTTTGACATTTCAATTTCTACTTTCAATGCTTATTTAATTTTTGTCCAGTTTCCTTGTGAATTGCCAAAAATTCGTTTTTGCTCTGATTTTTTTTTTTTTAAATGTGCAATCTATCGAAAACAATATAAAACTTGAAAATATATTTTTGCAAGCTATCGGCGGCACGCACACACAAATTACGATTTCCCTAACTTTTTCTCATAATTTTCAGATGTTGAAGCTACATTTTGCTCATTTCGCCAAAGTTACTGGTTCGAAAGATACACACAAAATTCCTTCTAAAGTTTGTGGAAAATTTTTTCAAATCGACGAATGAAATCGAAAATTACTTATATCAACTCCCGAGTTAAGCCGGGTATTCAGCTAGTCAAGAATAAATATAAATCATGTCACTAAATTGCAGTTTTCTCAATCATATTTATCATTAAGATACATAGTGTAATTATTCAATTGTGTACACATTTTTAACAAGAATATAAGTATGTAAATATTAATTCCCACAAGCACGCCAATGAAGTATAATTTCTGCTTCGCTCTTTTATATGCACACGCATACCTTGTTTTTAATTTATGACATTCTTCAAATTATTTTTCGTATATCCAATCAACTTAAATAAAAAAAAATAATACTATATCAAAACAAGCCTTAATTAAGGCTTACAAAATCATCACTTTACTGCTTTTTTAACCTTTGATTCAGCACATACATCCAATGCTTAATATAAACAAATTTTATCTACCAGACTAGGAACAGCACGTAAGCCAACTGCAAAAATGACGTGCACGTTCATATAAGTTTTATTAATATTAACTTAACTAACAACAAAAGGTATTAATTAAGCTTCACAAACACCCAACAAGTGATAATTAAATGTTTTATCATGTAACTCTATGTGTGAAACAATAATGTAGAAATAATATTGATATATGTATATGTATATAACATACATACACACTTGTTATTATCCAAGCAAAAATCTTATAAATCAGGAAAAGTTAGCTAATCTTTGCAAAGCCACAAAAATATAATATTAACTGTAATTAAGAAACATCACAAGCGCCTGAAACATATAACCTTGAAACTTCAACATTGCTTTAACATTGATACATATAGGATAAATGTTTTAGTTATAACCTAAAACCATGAATCCGAATACTACAAAAATACTTGCAGAAATTTGTCTAAAATAATGCTGTGTGCAGGCGCGCAGAAAGCTATTTTTACACTTTATCAAAATGCGTTTAAGAGAACAAATTGTTTTCTTAGCTCCATTGGTAAATAGGATCAAGACTTGGAAAATCTGACAACGTTTTTCGAAGAACAGAACTGACTGGCGCACGTTCTTTGATGAACCTAAAACCGATTTACGGCTGTAAGTACCAACTTAGTTAATAAGTAAGAAGAAAACCATCGATTTATTTACTAATTTCAGATAAATCTAAGAGTTTTTGATGTAGAGTAGAGTGATGATAGAGTGTAGAGAGATGTGATGTTACGACTAAAGGTCTGCACAGAACCATCCAGTCTACACAGAGAATACAAAATCAGGAAAAGCTACACGTATATGCAGCTTTTCTACACGTTTTGACCGGTATTTTGCACCCATCACGCTTGTGAAGCTTTTCTGCACGTTCTTTTAGAAATTGAAGATCTAGACGCGGCATGCAAGTTTTTTAGATGCGCATGTAGCTTTAGGGTTTCTACATCTAGATGAAGCTTTTCTGCACGTATGTGCAGCTTTTCGCACGTACTTGTAGTTTTTCTGTACATAGGTGTAACTTTTCTGCACGTACGTATGGAACGTGTAGATCTAGATGCGGCATGCAGGTTTCTTATATGCGCATTAAGCTTTAGCGTTTCGTCATCTACATTTAGCTTTTCTACACGTTCGATGTAGAAATATGTTCCTACCGTACCAAAAAAATTTAAAAAAAAAATCTATGAAAATTCTCCTATAAAAGTTCAAGTAAATAATTATGCAAGCCATAATACATAAGACAACCAATGTTTGGACTTGAATCAAAAGGGAAAGATAGAACAGAATATTAAACTAAGAATTGATGAAACACCATATGTGAATTATAGTTTTGAATTGGAATAACATGAACAGTAGAACTTTTCAGAAACACATGCACACATACATTCAATCAGCTCAATTTCTATACAGCATAAAGTTTAATTTTTCGTGCAACTTTTCAACACGGGCAAGTAGTTTATGATTTTTTTATAATTGCGTGCAGAAAACTTAAATATTTCGTGTAACTTTGAGATTTCATTATGCAAGATGTGAGCTTCGTACTTTTTTTAACACAAACTGAAAGCTGCACGTTTCGGGCAACTTTTCTATATGGGCATGTAGCATAGGATTTTCTTAAATTTCGTGCAGAAAATCTAAAATTTCGTGTAGGATGGGAATACGCAAAATATGAGTCAGGTATGAGTTTCAACACCGCATGCGACTTTTTAGTTCTATCACTATTGAGTGGTTTTTCTACAAATCCGTTTAGCTTCATATTTCTACATGTCGCATGTAGAAATTTTGTAAGAAAAATACGTTTTCTGCACGTGCCGTGTAAGATTATATTTCTGCATGCTCCGTGCTGCTAGTTTTGTTTTCTCTGTGTACTTGCACAAAAAGATAAAACAAGTAAGAACTTGATATAATTGGTACAAATACAACAACGAGTAGAGCTGAACTTATGCTTACATGTTTTGGGTTAAGCAGAGAGCGTATCATCTCTTTCTCTGGCTCTCATTGTAGTATAAACTTTTTTCTCTTTATCGGCTCCACTAAGCAGAGTAACTATTTGAACTCTTTTTTAATTGAATATATCCATTCAAAATGGATATTCCGGATAGTACTCTTTGTGTTAATCTCGTGCTTTTACTTTTTCTATGCTACTTAAAAAAAGTAATGGTGTAATGGATATGGATTCTGTAAATCGATAGCTTTATATAAGGTGCTACTTGTGCATCATTTATTCAATTTTAATCAATTAATTTTTAATTTCATTTAGTTGTCGACAAAAATGCCTTTGTTATGTTTATTTATTTTATGAATTATTTTTATTATTATTTTATTGAAATAATTCGCTCTTTAGCCTTTAGTCTTTATGCTTTTGACGTCACATTCCCACATGTTCCAAGTAGAGATAACAATATTACCGATATATCTGTTTGTTGCGTATGTTCTCAAACTAGTATTCTTAATGCTTGATAATTTCACTCTTTCATACATGTTCTATCATTATGTAGAAGAGTAATAATCCATGCATACTCAATGCTTAGAGAGCGAAACCGATAAAAGTTGATACAAGAAAAACTAACAACTATAACTAAGTAGTATGCGGATGGTGCTTTGCAGAGGTTTAGTTATGACTCAAGGCAAGGTTTGAATGGGGAATTTTTCGCAAATATTTTCAAGGACATGAAACGTTTTTGTTCACTATTTGGGGTATACCTACAATTTTTAATATTAATCGCACAAAGATACAGTATATGTAACGCTCTTTTATTTTTTCCCACCAAAAACAGTATATTTCTTCTTAAGGCGGTCTTCTCATTCAAAACCCATTTTTTGGACCCTTTTTAAAAAAATTCTTATTTGAAAACGCAAAGAATAATTGAAAATTTTTTTTATTTAATGTATTACAAAAGGTTCAAAGTAAATAAAAAAATTTTTTTTGCCTCGATACGTGGGCTGTTCAAAAAGTAATGAGACTTCAAAGTTGGTGGTGAAAAAAAAAGGTGTCGTCACGGCGGCCACGATTCCGGGTCTCCGGAGCGTCTGAAATGAAAAAAAAAAACGGGGTTATAATCAGTATAGATGTAATTCTCGGGTGAACCTCAAGCTTAATTTTGTGATTTTTTTTGACAAAATGGCGGCCATTCAAAAAAAAAATTTCAATTTCGGGTTTTTTTTTTTTGTAGTTTAGTGTAAAAAAAAATAGTAAAAAATTTTTTAAAATTATGGTCGAGGTTCACCCGAGAATGGTGACAATTCTGCGTCGATTCCACTTTGATCATGGCCGCCAGTTCGAAAAACGTGGGTTCGAGATAAACGCGTTTAAAGTTTGAAGTAATTTTTTTGGGAAAAAAAAAAAAAAAAATCAAAAATGTTTAAATGCAGTTTTAAAGAGCTGACAATTTTTACTTACAAATATTAGTCGGCGATGCCAGCTCCACACAGGCCACCTTCCTCTTTTTCGTAGAAACTGCTTTCTGCTGCCCTCTCTGCTCTGCGAGCCGTTCTGCCAGCTTTTGATGATGCCGCAGCTCGAGTCTCTGATCGGTTCAATCTGTCTTCATTGCGAGATAGTGCGTATTCGTATGCGTTTTTGCCAATCGCAATACCCATCAATCCCATAATTTTAAGTATGGGTATAAAACCGTCGTTGAAGAGGCACGTTGCAATGAAATTGGCCACTTCGATGGTGCGTGCGCCTGAGTTGATGTGTTTGGGCGAAAGTGACCAAAGAACAGAATTGTAGGACTCATTGGAATTCTGAGTTTCAGATCCAAGGCATCTTTCAAGCAAATTATCTGCAAATTATCTTTTTATTAAAAAAATAGCTCATTTTGACGAAGACCTTGCTTCACAAAAAAGGCTGTATCTTCTAAAGTATTTCGAATTTCTAAAAATCCTTTTAGGGGCATATTCACAACCACCCAAGCTATAAATAAATGCAAAAAAAAAAGTCGAAAAAAAAGTTGCTCAATGAGAAGACCGCCTTAAACTTTTTAAAAACAGAACATCAACTATCAATATTGCAAAATCAGAGCAAAGCCACGCCCACCTCCCATACAAAGTGACGTCATCAAAATAGGAAAACTTCGTTAATATATAAAACTTGTGGCTAAAGACTTCGAATATACTTCAATATGGCCGCGGGGGGGTATTTTAGCTTCGGTATCCTGCCGAAGCTCCATCCTTACTAGTTTTCTTAGTAGGTTGTGACATGTGTCTATGACAAGGCTGCCAAATATCAGCGTCTCTCGTTGACATTTGGTAAAGTGACAGTGTTTTGTTTACAACAACTTTTTTCGTGTCTTCGATTTTTACGATGGAAGAAAAAATTGAGCAACGAGTTTGTATCAAATTTTGGGTGAAAAATGGTTTCAACCACTCAATGGTCAAACCACGTCGTTTCAGTCAAAAAAGAAGGTGATGCTCACTACGATGCTCATGGACTACAATGGTGTAGTTCACCATGAATTTTTGCCAGATGGTCAAACGGTCAATAAACAGTATACTTTGGGCGTTATGAGACGTTTACGTGAAGCAATTCGCCAAAAAAGACCCCAGTTGTGTCGAAACGAATCATGGATTTTTTACCACTATAATGCACCATCGCACAATGCTCATCTTATTCGTGACTTTTTGGCCAAAAACAACACGATCCAGCAGCCGGCAAATTCACCTGACATGGCTCCGTGTGATTTTTTCCTGTTCGATCGAGTCAAAAAACCGCTTCGAGGAACGCGTTTCACCAGCAAAGGAGAGATCATGGAAAAATCAGTGAACGCTCTGAAGACCATACCAAAAACCGTGTTCCAGAAAGGTTTCCGTGACTGGACCACGCGCTGGCATAAGTGCGTTGCAGCCGACGGGGACTACTTTGAAGGCAACAATATTGATTTTGATGAATAAACTTGTACTTTAATTTTTTTCAATAAATTAACCTTTCTTTTTGAACAAGGTGGTATACATCGCTTAGAGCGCATTCAAAAGAGATTTACTCGCTTTGCAGTTCGTGAATTAAATCTGTGTGATGCTAATCCCTCGTACTTTGATCGCTGTAAACTTTTAAGTTTAAAAACGCTACAATGTAGAGGTACCATATTGTCATTATTATTCATATATGATATTGTTAGTGGTTCAATAGATTCTCCTGCTCTTTTGCCTATTTTAATGTACCTATCAGAAATTTGAGAAATTTTGTAGCGTCTTTTATAAGTCTCAAAAAAAGTAATTATGCATTATATGCCCCCATTTCGAGAGCTCTCACTGAAATAAACTTAATCTCAAATTTTTTGCTTTCGATTTTTCTTTTTCGATATCATTAAAAAGTATCTTTACAACATTTACTATTAGATTTAGTACATTTTTAAGTTATTAATTGTCAGTATGGAATAAATTATTCTTTGACTTAAATAAATGAAATGAAATGAAATGAAATGAAATGAAATGAAATGAAATGAAATGAAATGAAATGAAATGAAATGTAATGAAATGAAATGAAATGAAATGAAATGAAATGAAATGAAATGAAATGAAATGAAATGAAATGAAATGAAATGAAATGAAATGAAATGAAATGAAATGAAATGAAATGATATGAAATGAAATGAAATGATATGAAATGAAATGAAATGAAATGAAATGAAATGAAATGAAATGAAATGAAATGAAATGAAATGAAATGAAATGAAATGAAATGAAATGAAATGAAATGAAATGAAATGAAATGAAATGAAATGAAATGAAATGAAATGAAATGAAATGAAATGAAATGAAATGAAATGAAATGAAATTAAATGAAATGAAATGAAATGAAATGAAATTAAATGAAATGAAATGAAATGAAATGAAATGTAATGAAATGAAATGAAATGAAATGAAATGAAATGAAATGAAATGAAATGAAATGAAATGAAATGAAATGAAATGAAATGAAATGAAATGAAATGAAATGAAATGAAATGCAATGAAATGAAATGAAATGAAATGAAATGAAATGAAATGAAATGAAATGAAATCATATGATATGATATGATATGATATCATATGATATGATATGATATGATATGATATGATATGATATGATATGATATGATATGATATGAAATGAAATGAAATGAAATGAAATGAAATGAAATGAAATGAAATGAAATGAAATGAAATGAAATGAAATGAAATGAAATGAAATGTAATGAAATGAAAGGAAATTAAATTAAATTAAATTAAATTAAATTAAATTAAATTAAACGACATGAAATGAAATGAAATGAAATGAAATGAAATGTAATGAAATGAAAGGAAATTAAATTAAGTTAAATTAAATTAAATTAAATTAAATTAAATTAAATTAAATTAAATTAAACGACATGAAATGAAATGAAATGAAATGAAATGAAATGAAATGAAATGAAATGAAATGAAATGAAACAAAATGAAATGAAATGAAATAAAATGAAATAAAATGAAATGAAATTAAATTAAATTACATTAAATTAAATTAAATTAAATGAAATGAAATGAAATTTGCACATAAATTTTATATAATAGTATAGATTGCTACTGTGTGTATTTTGTAGGTATTTCTTCATTGTGGGTATTTTTCTGCGCATAGAGAGAACTGTGGTAGAATAAATGAAGGTAGTCGCACGGCTTAAAGCCAAGCATCATAACTCTCAAAACGAAATCTCGACAATTGAGCGCAGAGTCACTTGGAGTGTGACAGAAAACGTAACGCTTTATTTCACTCGCTTTATAATTTTCATACTGCGGGCTATTTGTGAAATCGATTCTAAAGGAGTAAACTCCAAAAATAAATAATAATAGTTTTTAAGATCCTTTTCATTTCTTGTTAAGTTAGCCTTATATATAAACAATTTTTTTTTTTTGTATTCTTAAATAAAAAATCTTCCAGCATATCTTAACTATAATAAAAAGTGTTGAAGCCGCTGTAGCTTACATACGTGGTACAGTTACTACCAATGGCATGGCCTTCAATTAATTATGAGCGAAGTAAATGTTACTCATACGTGATGTTAAGCCAAGTATTTTCTATGCTTGGTTGTATTTAATGCCAACTCAGGTGGCAAAACAAAGGAACCACAAAATAGCAAAAATAGTAGAAGCAAAACAATAAACAAAGAATGCATGAAGAAAAACTTAATCATGGTAAAGTTCTAAGCCCAAAAAAAAAACAAAAAAAAAAAAAAAAACGCCACAATAAACAACAACGTCAACAACTAAGGCAACAGCAGTGTTACATTTTAATTTTGATTGCACGACTTCAGCTGCCAAATGAAAAATAGTTTACTCAGCTACCACGACAACTTCTACCAGGCCAACCACGCAATACGTTTGCCAACTTAAGTCATTGACTTGAAATATAAATAAATTAAAACTATAAATCATTACAAGGACATGCATAAATATAACAAGGCATGCGAATAAAGCACACACTCAGTCGTATGCATACCTTTGTGAAATACTGTTGGAAAAAAAAGTGAGCAGGACCTCCTCCAAAGAAAACACCTACATGTGCAGGAAAACTGAAACAATTTATCAAATGTATTTAATACACAAAAACATGTAAGAGCAGCTTGTCAAACTCGACTCTGAGGTTGTGGTGTGCCTAGGCCTAGGCCTCGAGAGGTTTTTGCCTGTTTCACTTTTGGAGGCTGAAAGTGGTTTAATTACAAAACGTGGGTTGTTGGTTACCTTCAAGGTTTTGATAGGATATTTGTGTGAAGAGCAGCAAACTAAATTGTTTTTGGGGTTTTTGTTTTTTTTTTCGCCACAAAGCCGCATAGAAAATGCGCGGCGGCAGAGAGAAAATGCGTTGTTTTGTTTGTTTTTTTTTTTTTAATTTTACAAGCAACAAGGGAATACAGCGTAGTAGAGGTGAATGTTAAGAAGGCGTGGCTGTGATTGTTTTTGTTGTACTTAATAAATAATGTGCGATAAAAGGATTAAAAATGCTGTCTTCACAACTGCTTCTTCTGTTGTTGCTGCTGTGTGTTCCAGCTTTTAAGCTATTTTTGCTTGTTTAACATAGCTCTGTTGTTGTTGTTGTTGAGAGGCTACCCTTACATGGGTCTGCTGCGTGCGTTTGTCGAAAGTCGCGTTAAACGTTTACGTAGGTCACGTTATCTACGTGGCTTGTTATGCTTTCGCCTGTTTTGCCTGCAAAAACATCAAAGTCTCTTGTTGCTGTTGTTTTTGCTGCTGTTTTTGTTATTCCTCTATAAAGCTCGTCATCAGTTAACGTGGCTTAAAAAACAATGCTTAGAAGATGTAGTAAAGAGAGAAAGCAGCAGCAGAATAAGACGCAGCTTCAAAATTTTAATAAAAGCGCCACAAGTTTTGTTTGCATAGCTTGCCATAACATTGCAACACACACACACACACATACACACAATCCAACACACTCATTTGAACAACGGCTGTGTACAAACTAGTGCTCAGTTATATCAGACACAAACACATTCTATGTACGTGTGTGTAAAGTGTTTGTCATCTGTTTTGCATAAGCAAAAAGTTTACTTTACAGGTAAACACAAGAAAGAGTTTAAGATTTATTGCACTTAATTTTTGTTCAAATTCCATTTTCTTACTTTCTTTGTGTTTGTGAGCTAAAAACAAAATAATAAAAAAAAAAAAACATAGAGCTGACAACAGCAGCCCTCTGACAAGTTGGCACGTGTGTTGTGGAAATGTTTTGTACGTGTTGAAATTTTCATTATTTCAAAAAAAAAAAAAAAAAATAATAATTTACGTGAAGTGGTGTGTCACAAGTTTAACCTAAGTAGATGTTGGCATAAGCAATAAACAAAATTTTTTTTATTTTCGAAATAAAAATTACACTAAGAAAGTTATAAACTGACAGTTTATAGCTGTGGTTAGCTAAGGAATTACTACAAAGAGATTACGTTATGAAACTTTAAGTATGGCAGTTTATCTAATGCATTAAAATTAAGAAAATACAATTAAGGAGATCTATTAACCTTTGCATTAACAAAGACATTTTTACACGTCGTTTACCAATACCCACCGTGATGACCCGGGTGAGTTAATTATAAGGGTCTGTTCATAAACTATGTAATATGTTTTTGGCCAATTTTAGACACCATCCCCCCTATGTTACACTTCGCCACAAGGTCTTGACAGCCCCCTCCTTCCCCACCTTCCCCCGTCCTTTTCAATGTAACGTAACACTTTTATTTTTTCATTTTTTTTTAAATTTTTTGAGTTTTTCTTATAGTTTAGCAGTTTGTTATGAAACAAACATAAAACACGTTGTATTTATTATACTACAAGTTTTTTTATTATGAAAATTCCATAAAAACTTCATGTTATTTAATTGTATTTGACCAACAATTGTTGAAAAATTTGACCATGTGAACAGAGCTAAGCACAAATGAAAGCTTTTCGGACATTAACAAGAACACAAACCAGTGTCGATAGTTATTCAGTTGATAGTTCAAAAATTGATAGATCAATAATTGTTAAAATTGCTATGTTTGTTTTAGTTTTTATATAAAACTTTGATGTTCGCTTTGAACGTAAAGTTATAACAGCTGTTTTCGATGGCTGCTTTAGAGTAAGAATTCCCACTTCAATACAGCAAAAAACGTTTCCTTAGCTCCAGTTCCTGCTCTAACTTGTTCTTGATCTTTGTTTTTTGAAGCAGCTACACTTCGTCGCCTGAGAAATTAATTGTCGTATGTGGCTTTCGTACGTGGCGGCCGTGGCGTAGTGGGTAGAGTGTGTGACTCTTACGCCAGAGAACCCAGGTTCGAATCCTCCATCCGACACAGAAAGTTTTTGCAATTGCATTAATTTTTCTGTTCGGCCGTCACCTCTCTGCAGACAATGGCAAGCCTCAGAGAGTAAAAACTGCCATAAAAAGCTTCTTGAGAATATAAGCCGTTCGGAGTCGGCGAAAAACATGTAGGTCCAGTTCTCGATCATTTGTTTGCAAACATTTCACATCAGACACAACACAATTGATCATAAGAAGCTCGGTCAAAGTCCTCTCAAGGGCTGAAATGGCCATTTCGTTTTTTTTTTTTCATGTGGCTTTCGACAGTTTTGAGTAAATTGAATTCATAGTTTGAGGGTTAATAGCATTGTTTGTAGCTCACCGATTTTCTTCAAATTTAAACAGGATAAGCATGTGCAATTTGATTGTAAATTTATAAAATTTAGAGATCATATCTCATTTCGGTAAGGACTTAATGTGGAATTTGTTTAGAATTGGTTTGTCGTATGTGGCGATTTCGCATTTGTATTAGCTTACCTAGAAACATACGGCATTAATTTTTTGAAAACCTATGGAGAAACTATTACAAACGACACTTAATTTCTGAATTTAATAATAATTTGCCACATACGACAAAATAATACTCCTGAATCTCGGTAACGACTTAAGATATCAAAAAACTGACCACGTCAAACGAAAGAGACACCTTCAATACATAACCCTCTAGTTCCCAAATTTTTTTTTCAAAAAAAAAATTATTTTTGTATTGGTTTCGCCTCAAAATGAAATGTTTGTTCTGGAAAAATTTTATATTCTTAGAGAATTAGGACTTATAGCGTCAAATACTTACCCCGCCTACAGGCGGTCCTGGGAAACAAAGCCAAAAAAATTTACGATACATAAAATTTTTTTTTTTTTTTTTTTGTTTATTAACATAAAAAGGTGGGTAAAATTCATACATTTTTAATTTTCTTAAAAAATAATTCTAAAACTGAACAAAAAAGTACATATTCGGTGAACAAAAAGGGACTATTCCAATAGTTTCAACATAAAATAATATAAGAAATTGATGAAGAAAAGTTCATTTGTGATGAAAATCAAAGAAACAATCTTTTTGCTGGGAAAAACAAAGATTTATTTTGCATTTTCGGCACATAACTTGCGTTTCAGAAGCGCATCCTGGATTTTTACAAGTCTTTTTCCCCCCATTTCGTGGCAAAAATTCTGGAAAATGTTCAACTCCATCAAAGCGAATCTCTACAGGCGGTAAAAAAGTCTTTTTACCATGACCTTTGTTTTGAGGAGCTGCGCGTGGACGTCCAGCACCTTTGGTAACGTTTTTTAAAGTACAAAGCACTTGTGCAACCTGTGCTCGGAAATTCGGCAGTTGATATTGCTTATCATTGGGGTCCGGATTGTTTATTCTATCAAACAAAATGTAAGAATTCACCATTGCAACATCAATTAAATGTGTAATATGCGATTGGTGTACTTTTCAGTTTTCCAAGTAATTTTGTATCGACCAATAAGTCCATCTATATGGTCGACGCCGCCCATATGGCTGTTGTATTCATTTATTGCATTAGGACATTCGATATCAACAAACTTTTTTTCCGAGCGTACAAAACGCGAGACAGTTGTTTTTGCAGATGCTTCATTCTGAAATGGTTTGACGCCAACGTATGTTGAAGCGAGTCGGACAGCTTTATTGTCTTTCCAAACCCTTAATGAAATATCAATATTTGCTGCAGAGCCACAGAATTCAGTCGAGTATCCACGTGGATGCTTCTTGAGATCATTATCTGTTGGGAGTTTGCAATTGGGGATTCGGTTTGAGCGAATTGTCCCCAAAGAATAAATTCCACGTGATCGGAGGAACACAAGCAGTGGAAGCGATGTATAAAAGTTGTCGAAAATTATAATATGGTTTTTGAATGCTGGCACAATACGTGACAATCGAACGACTACGTTTGACGACGCTCCAAGATCTGGTGCACCAGGTTGAATGACATTGTCGCCTGCACCACCATATACTTCAAAGTTGTAACAGAAACCGGACGAATCGCACAAGACGAATAGTTTCACTCCCCATTTATGTGGCTTATCTGGCATGTACTGCCGAAGAAAGGACTTCATTTTTGTTGCGCACATTTGTTCGTCTACACACAGATACTGAGGCATTGGCACAGACTGGAAGTTTTCATTAAAATGTTTGGTAATCGGACGGATTTTGTACAAAGGATCGAAGTCCGAAGAGTTTTTGGCAGGCAATTTGCTATTGTCATTAAAATGTATATTGCTTCGAATTTGGTCAAAACGATTTCTCGACATTGTGTCTTGGATGATTTGAAATGCATAATTGCTCCAATAAGAACGGATACTTGGATAGTTAAATACTGACATAAAAATCAGAATGCCAATAAATTGACGCATTTCCAAGTTGTTTGTAGTAAATGTAGTCGCAATGTTTTTTTGGGCGGCATAAATGTTGGTCTGCTGAACGATGTGAGTTATTATTTCGTCATTTAGAAAATATTCAAAGCATTTATATGGTGTGTCGAAACTTTTAAATTCTTCCAGATCGGGATCACAAAATGAGATAGCCGATTTATTTAGCACAAGATTTTTTTGACGTCATAATATCTTTTTGAACGCCTCTGATTTCGGATTTATATCCAGAACTGATTCTACAAATGCACCAGCATCATTTACGTTGTTTTCTGTAGGCTCATTATCAGTGGCATGACTTATATTTTTAGGCTCAATGATAGCAAGCGGACGGCATTTACGTTTCGGTATCGGAGAATTTTTTTAAGTGTTCGAAGTTGATGGTGATAACATTGAAGCCGTACTGTCATCTAAGCAAATCGCTGACTGAAGTTCTGATTCCGACATACCTACAACCTCGTTCATCCCCATATCGATTTCATTATACTCACAAGGATCTTCATCTAAATCGTCTTCATTTTCTTCTTCATTATCCGTGTCGCCATCAAAATCTATCATATTTAAAACTTTTCTGATGTCATCATCAGATAACGATGATAATTTAAGAGTTTGTTTACGATCCATGGCTAAGGAAAGGTCTTTTAACATAAAACGATTCATATATAATAACTCACTTTTGAAACTTACTTTGAAATATTTTTTTTGACAAGCTATCCCAATACCGCCTGTAGGCGGGTTACCTATGCACACAGCTAAAAAGCTCACAAACACGTTCCTTTTATAATTAAATGACTTTTTGTTAAATAAAGATATGCAGCAACACACAGATAATTTTTTTTTTCACCTACGTTTATTAATAATATTTATTTTAATTATTTGATTTTCGCACTCCGCGCAAAATAATTATTTTTGGTGATTTTCACAAACTTCTGCATTCAAATGACATTGACAACTGACTTTCGTACTAGCGCAAGCTGCAAAAGCACCAATATGAAAATTTGGGATTCCCCAAAACAGATGAAACGAAAAAAAAAAGCAAAACCTAATTAGAACCATGATTGACCGTGTACTGAACTTAGACCACCTAGAGGCGGTCTTGGGAACTAGAGGGATAAGGAACTTATTCTAACTCAAAATACAATATGTGGCTTTCGATAGTTTTGCGTAAATTAAATTCAAAGTTTGAGGGCTACCAACTATGTTTATAGCTGACCGATTTTCTTCAAATTAATACAGGATACGCATGTGAGATTTGACTGTGTAATTATAAAATTTAGTGATCGTACCTCATTTCGTTAAGGACTTTATGTGGAATTTGTTTAGAATTGGTTTGTTGTATGTGACGATTTCACACTTTTTTTAATTTAACTAGAAATATACGACATAAATTTTTTGAAAACCTATGGAGAAACTATTACATTACTTACTTACTTACTTAGTTGGTCGTAACAACCCGTGTCCGGGTTTCAACCGACCTCATCAGCTCTCGCCAGGCGCCTCTGCTTTGCGCGCGCCTTCTCCAATCGGATACACCAAGTGCGGTTAGGGCTTCCTCAGCCTGGTCCATCCATCGGAGGCATGGTCTCCCTCGTCGTCGTTGACCAGCGACCCTCGTCTCGAGCACCTTTTTCGCTGGAGCTTCGTCGTTCATACGATGGACATGACCCAGCCAGCGTAGTCGCTGCACAGTTATACGCCGAACTACATCAATGTCATCGTAGAGCTCATACAGCTCATGGTTCATTCGGATGCGATAGTCATCGCCGACTCGAACAGGACCGAAGATTTTGCGAAGAACTTTTCTCTCGAACACCCCCATAGCGGCTGCGTCAGTTTGCGAAACTACCCATGCCTCAGCGCCATAAAGCAGCACAGGTAGAACGAGCGTCTTGTAGTGTGTTAGTTTTGTCGATCGAGAGAGGGCTCTGGAACTTAGTTGCTTACTGAGCCCGTAGTAGCACCTATTAGCAATTATTGTTCTTCGGTTTATCTCCAGGCTGATTTCGTTGTTAGTATTAATGGCGGTGCCAAGGTACACAAACTCCTTGACTACTTCAAAGTTATAGCTGCCGGATGAAACGTGGGAGTCTAAACGCTGAGCTCCCTTGTTTGTAGACAGCAAAACTATTACATACGACACTTTATTTTGATAATAACTTGCCACATATGGCAAAACAATGCCTCTGAATCTCAGTACCGACTTATGATATCGAAAAAGTGATCACGACAAACGAAAGAGACACCCTCAAAACAAAAGTAATCTATTAAATGCCACATACGACACTTAATTTCTCAGGCGACGACTTGTTGAAGCCTCCCAAATGCCTTTTATAAATTGGCTCGGTTCAAACATAGTTTTAGCTGTCTTTTTTTTCGTCTTGTGATTCGTTCGTTTTATTAGGTGCTTTCCTTTATTGTAAACAAATTAAAGCAATATTTACAACAAAATTAAATTGTAATATAATTTAAATTTTTCACGACCTCCTCCCCCCCCCCACACTGTCACACTTCGTCAAAAATGTTCGACTACCCCCCTAAACGTGTTACGTAATATGTGAACAGCCCCTTTGCATAAGTCAAAAAATAGTCGGAGTTCTCAACTTGATGTTCTAATGCTAGTGCAATATTTAAATTTGGCGTTAAAATGATTGCGTATCCCAGTGGCTCAGCAGGGTATTAATAAGGGAGTATGTCCCAATTGTTATAAAGGTTATTGAGCTCCAACATGTCTACCCCACCCTAAAATCATGTCTATGCTACTCTTATTACTGTAACTTAAAAGCACTCATTCCGCCTGTAACGCCAACAAGGAGGCGTGGCAGGTATAGAAGAGTATACATATATTTCTGATCAGTATCACCTCCTGAGTCGAATTCCGTGTGTCTATATGCATGTCCGTCCATCTGTCCAACTCCAACAGGTCTAGCTTGCGCCTGCCTGTCCCAAGCCAGGATAAAGGAGGATGGTTATTTGTAGGATAAGTCCTGCAAACGTAAAAACTGATAGGGCCAACCAAGAACTCGGGGTGGCGCCCATCTTGGTAGCAGGTCATATTCGGTATATCGATATGAAAAAAGCCTGCGAATGTATAACAATTGACCTTAAAACTTGTAAGTACGGAGACAGTCTTACCCGTCAAATGGGGTAGACCCTATCTATCCACCGCACTGAGGCTAGAAATGGCCGATAAATTTGGATGTTGAGTGTTTTCACATGCGTGTTTAACATGTTGACTCTCGGGCTTTCCTTTGGGGTTTGTCACTGAGGTAAGTGGTGGAATGGTGTGTAAACATGGGTTCTCATACTGAGTACGGCAGTCCCTGAGAACTCTATCTGGATGTTGTGATCTTTAGATCATGCGGACTGCCAGAATAAGAGTGGCAAAAGTAGATCCTCCTCTGTAGGTACCAGACATGTGTAATAGCTCGCAACTGAGCCGGCAGTTGTAAGCTGTTAGAATGGCCCTTTCATTGATAATTGAGTGCATTTTTGGTCTCTTTGCGGGGATGTTGTGGATCCTCATGGACGGGATCGAGTTGCCCAGATGACTGTCGTGGGCTGGCTCTTCGGGGAGACTCGAACTGGTTGTGGTTGTGTGAATACTACACAGGTCTAGATTGACCGGCGGGGTCGCGTAGTGGTACGACCGGGCTGGCATATCTGTCTTAATATGCAAGAGATTGGATAGGTCTCGTCTTTACCAGTAGGCGGATTGTGGGTACGTCACTACTGAAATCTAAACTGGTACTGCTATTGCAGGCAGTATATAATTTAATGCATAATGCTCCTAATCAGCAGGGCACTGGGTGATGCTTTGTGTTTGTGAAACGGGTTCCATGTTCGTGTTGCTACACCGGATGCCCCGTATGTTTTACTGGTCAAAGCATAAACGGGTCCGTGTTGTAGTAAAACACATAAGTTCTGGTTGTCTGTGTCATGAACTATTACCCTAGGTCTGGAAACCCTAGTACTTAAGCCTTGCGGCAAGTGTACTTGTCAAACCAGATTCTGTCTGTACATCTGTCCATCTGCCCACACGATTACAGCCGTAATTTTAAAGCTATCACGATAAAATTCAAAATATAAGCTTATTTTTAAAAAATTAAGATCAAGTTCGAGAAAATGAGCCAAATCGGATGAAAACCACACCTACCTCCCATACAGAGTGACTTCATTTTTATAGTAAAATCTCTTAAAAATCCACAAAAATTAAAGAAATGTCTTCAAATTTTGCAGGTAAGCTTTGATTTTCAATACAAATCCTGACTATGAAATTTTGAAAAAATCGGCTGAAAACCACGCCTTCCTCCCAGACAAAGTGGCTTTATAGTAACCGTAAAATCTCTTACGCTGCTCAAATTAAGGAAAGGTCTTGAAATTTTCCACATAGCTTTTGATATTTAATATAGACCATCTTTATGATATTTGGCAAAATTGGATAAAAGCCACGTCTACCTCCCATACAAAGCGACGTCGTCAATATAGAAAAACTTTCCTTTTCCAAATTCCACCCACATCGTTTATCCAAAACATACCAAATTTTGCACACATATTCTACACACATATATGGTGTTATGTGAAGTCCTTTGACTTGGAAAGTGGGCGTGGCATCTTATTTTTTATCGAACTGCTTCAACACCGTGTGTCAGATATCAACAAAATTTTGCACATATTATTCCTGGTAATTTGAGCAATCTTAGGAGTAAGTTTTAAAAATTGGGCGGTACTAGACAGAGGGCGTGGCACTTTAATTTAAAACAAGCTCTATCTACTCCGTTTGTCCGATTTCAACCAAATTTCATACATATATTCTTGAGCATAATGACAAGTTTTAAGCCTACAAAAGTGGGTAGAATTAGACAACGGGCGTGTCAATAGAACTTTAATCGAACTCCCTCTACACTGTTTGTCCGGCTTAGACCAAAATTTGCACACATATTATTTTGCTTAAGGATAAGTCGTTACTTCATAAAAGTGGGCGGTACTAGATGGCGGGCGTGGCATTTTATTTTTAATCACTTTCCAACTACACCGTTTCTTCGATTTTAACCAATTTAAATATTTAACATATTTAAATTTAAATCAAACTCCTTCTATAGCTTTCGTCCGACTTCTTCCAAATTTTTCATATTTTTTGGATTTATGAGCAGTCAGCAGTCTAGAAAATTGGCTCGAATTGGCAGAAAAAAGTCGCTGTGGGTTAAATCTGGAGAATACGGTGGGTGGGTGCAAGCAATTCGAAGCCCAATTCATTCAATTTTGCCATCGTTTTCATCGATTTGTGGCACGGTGCATTGTCTTGGTGAAACAACCATCTTTTTCTTTTGCAAATGTGGCCGTTTCTTGGCGATTTCAGCCTTTAATCGATCCAAAAGTGCACAGTAATAGTCGCTGTTGATGGTGGTTCCTTCTTGGAGATAGTCGATTAATATTATTCCTTTCGCATCCCAAAATACAGACGCCATCACCGTACAAGCCAACTGTTGGGTCTTTGCTCGCTTTGAATTCGGTTCGTCGACTGCTGTCCACTCAGCTGACTGTCTTTTGGATTCTGGTATGTAATAGTGAAGCCATGTTTCATCCATTGCCACATATCAACGATAGAACTCCATTTTATTGTGGCTTAACAGCACCAAACACTCCTCTGAAGCATCAATTCACCCACTTGCATTAGGATTTTCTACAAAACAAGGCAATTGAATTTAAGATAAGCTATTTTTTTATATAACATCCCAATAGGCAATGAAGCTAGGTCTCTTCTATTGAAGGCGTGCATTTACTGCTACTTTTGGCGGTTAGCCATATGACTTTCTTTCCGCTGCTTCTGCGAACGCTTCTATGAAGCCTAATTTTTCGCTACCCAGGGCAGTACAACAATTATATTTTTCCTACAAAAACTGGTTTTGCTTATATTTCAGAGTTACTTTTTCGTTAAAAATTCAACTATATATTAGTTCAAAAATACTAAATAATTATCAACGTCATGACTTAGAATATTCTTATTCGACAAAAATATGTAAAATAAAATTAAATCACAGAATAAATAGGTAGGTCTACATAAAAAGATATACAAAAAATATTTTATTAATTGTTTTCTTTAACCTCTTCTTTAAGCCATTCTGAGGGAGTGCATATAACAGGGCTCTTTAAAGCAGGGAGAGCGGAAGGCCTGGAAGATTTGGCCATTTCATACAAAAAAGTATGTGGGCTTGGATATCAGTAGGGTAGGCCTCCAACATACATTTTAAGGCCTGGTAGTAGCCCTTCGAAGGCCTGCCAATGCCTGCTGGTATATAAAACACACACTCACTCATACTTGCCCAATGCTAATCGACCTTGCGATAAGACTTTCTGCAAATACTCACATAAATCTAGCCAATCACACACACACACACACACACACACACACATGCCTAGTACTACTGTCTACATTCTGGCTTCACTTCCGTTTCCTGCTCGTTAGTTGCTGTTAACAAGTAGTTCTTTTATTAGCAATATCTCTGCATTGCTTTCTTCACACTATTTTCTTTTGTTTGAACTTGCCTCGCCACATTCTTTGAACACTCTTTTACACTCTTACTTTTCACTTGTTTGTCCTGTTAATCTAACATGGCTGTAAGTTATGAACAAAGACAAAAATTTCCTCACTAGTATAGCCACCAACTATTAGCTGCTGATGCTACCATAGTTGCCAGCCATTGTGCAAATATCTGTTTTATGCTACGCGCTCATTATTTATCCTACAATCATTTCGTGCAAATGTTCTCGATGTACTTAAGCGGTGCCCTACATGTGGCCTTCTATGGGCACACACACACTTGCTCACTCACATGTGTGAGCGAGCACATCCGGTATAAAATGTGGTTTCTTATGTTTCTGTGTGCTTTCTTACTTTAGATCAATAAAATGCTAAAGTAGAATTAAAGACTTTCTGTGGTTAAATTTTGCTAGTGCTTGTTTAATATTAAAGCAAAGTTTTAAGCAAAGTTGTTCAATTCTTTAGTGCTTCTCTTGAGTAAATATTTAATTAAAAGCTTTTTCTTCTTCGTCTTGTGTTTTTGGGTTAGTTTTGCACTCTAGTTACGGACATGAAAAGCAAATTACTTTTCTACAACAATCATCAATCAACTTGCTTGCATTTAATATGCATTTGCCTTCGAATGAATGAGTCAATTCAACTCATAAATTTCTTGCTTGCTTTCTGTAGCAATTCTGTCAACAGTTCTGTCGTCAACAGCACACTATCGCAGGTGTTTGATATGTTAGACAAGTTGAGCATTCTGATAACTAGCAAACTTAAACCACTTGTTTGTCCTTCTTCGGTACTTCCTTCTGTGTCAAATGACAAACAACAATTGATTACTTAAGTAAATTTGTCAGATATTGTAGCAAATATTTTAATACGTTTGTGTTGAGCAACAAAAGAAAACTCAAGCATATCATGGACTGACAAATGTGACAGTTGTCTTGCATACTAATTAAATAGGAAATAATCTTAATAGCCACTACAATGCAAGCGAATTGTCATTTGTAAGGAAACTAACATTGTAGTTTTAATGCTAATTTAATTAAATCTTATGAGCAAATTTTTGATCTAACTCTTAAAGTACAACTTAAAAGATTTAAGGAGATTAAATTTAATTTAATACACTTCTTAATAAGAAAATTGTCTGCTTTAGTTAAATCATGTCTGTTCGAAATTTCCGTCAACTTGTAAACTAATAAGAATTTTATTATTATAACGCACATTAATTAAATATCAAAAGATAAGCTACCAAGCAAAAATTATTAAAAATTTAAATGTTTTGTGTTAATTAGTTACAGCAAATTTCTAAACTTTGCTGGAAATTGAAAATGCATCACTCTGTGTTGCATGTAAAAAAAAAAAACTGTGTTCCCACAATAACGCATAAAAAGAGCTACCTTAGCTCCCTAACAGAGGTTCAAATTTAGCGTGCATAGGAGTAACAGGAGCCATGAGATCTACGCCACAGGCGGGTCTGGATATGATGCTCCATCTTCTCTCCATAGAAGAGTTCCTTAAATGTTCGGCGACCAAAAGCGCGACCAAATCACGAGCCTGGAATAACAACACATTCGGACATGCAGCTATTCTAAATCTTTTAGGAACCCAGTAATTAAAAAAGAGTAACCGACTATATCATACCCAGTGTGAGATTCGGTACAGAATACACCACATCCATCCTCAGCAGTCAAGAATGCGAGAAACGGCTGTAAAATCCTACGGCAATCTCTATTTATATACTGATGGTTCCAAAATGGTAAACAGAACTGGATCGGGTGTATACTATGAAACACTGCAAATCTAAGAGTGTTACAAACTCCCTGATTACTGCAAAGACTTTCAGGCATAAATATATGCTACTGAAAAAGCTGCACAGGCCATTTACAGGAAAAATCTTACCGCCACAAGGGTAGCAATTTTTGTGGGTAGCCAAGCGGCTATCAAAGCACTGAACAGTAAAACGACAAAGGCTCGAACGGTGCAAAACTGTAAACTTGCACTGAACAGTATCTGCAATACCCACAATGTCACTCTCTGCTGGGTTCCCGGACATAGCAATATCGAAGCGAACGACGCAGCGGATGAACTGTCGAGGCGTGGAATAACCGCAAGTACAAACAGAGCTGATACAGATGTGCACATTCCAGTAGGCGTCGTCAAACGGAGTATAGACCTAAAAGCCAGAGATGTTGCTAAAACAAACTGGGCTTCCAGAGGTGACTGCAACATATCTCGAAGGCTTTGGCCGGAGCTAAATGAGAAAAGAACTAAAAGCCTTCTGCTTTTGGTCAAATGGGAAATCCGGATTCTTGCTGGAGTTCTTACAGGTCATTGCCCCATTGGGATTATGGCCAATAAAATGGGCATAACAGCGCCATACTTCTGCCGTAGCTGCAAAGATCCGGAGGAAACAGAAACAATAACTCACCTACTATGCGAATGTCCAAGTCTAGAGATTCGTCGACTCCGACATATGGGGAACAGATTTTTCAAAGACTTGGAAGAGTTAGTGAACACACCACTGCTAGACATCTGGAGGTTCATAAAAAGCACGGGATGGTTTGATAAGCTAATCGCAACAATGGCTTAACATGGTACCACAAATATAAAAAGGGATTCGCAATGGATCTATAGGCCCCCGCAGAAGCGCCGGTAACGATGCACGACCTCATATAACCTAAAGTGCCGCCTAATATTTAGTTTTATATGACACAAATATATTGACACTGATATTTAAATTTTAAAATTTTCAAAATGAAAACTATTTTGAAGAAAAAAGTTAACAATTTATAAAACATATATATGTATATTGAACTGTACAAAAAGTATATGTCGTTAAAAATCTACAAAACAATAATTCATGTTTTACAAATTTAATCATTAAAGTTAAATAGTAGACTAAAGTGGGGTGATGTGTAACATGTTTTTATTTGCTTCAATAAAAGTGTAAAGAAATTTCATTTTTGATTGGTTTAAAGGCCAATTTCTTGCAGAATGGCTGTTGAATATTTTGAAAACTGGATGAAGTATAACAAAAATTTCACATATGACTATTTTGGTATTTACAAATCGGTGGGGTGATGTGTAACACCACATATTGGCTTAGAAATGTTGGTTTAGAGACCAGGAACTTCAATATCTTTTTGACCTCCTATATTTAGTAAAAGTGTTATGACGAAAACTAAATGAAATAATAGCAATATAGCTCGTAAAACTGTGTGATTCGCAATGCACACACACACACGCATATATACGAATATGTAAGAATAACAAAACTTATCGATAACTTCAATAGAATAAATCGAATATATGAATATGTAGCAATTTAAAAAAATTAAATTTCAAGTGTAAAATTAAAATTGTCGAAGATATCCATATCGGAGTGAAAACTCTCACAAATAAAATGGCTCACAAAAACTAAGAAAAACTACGCATGCATTTGTTGAATTTAAGTAAATTTTAATGATTTAAATGTTTTGGCAAAAACTCGCAACAAATCAAGCAAAAGTCACGATCTACTTCGGCAGCTTTCTTTGTTGTTTCTTTGGTTTTCATTTCCATTTTTCTTTTTATTTTTACTACTACCTGCAACTGTAAACGTTTCTGTTGCGTTGTTACAATACAGCTTTTCATTGACTTCCTTCACGATTTTGGAATAGTATGTACTGGGCCGATCTCTTTAAATATTGCATGAACAGATGTGGATGGAATTTCAGAGTTTGACGTTGTTGCCTCTTTAATGGCAATTATAGTGTATAAGATATGCTACACATCACCCCACCGTGAGTGTTACACATCAATCCAATGTAAGTCATTTTTTGACATAGAATTACGTCACTCTCGTGATTGATTGCGATCAGAAATCGTTTTTATGTCACATTTTGAGCCTTTGGTGTGCTTAAAGAACTGATTGTACAATGTGTATGTAAGCATTTCTGGTATGTCTAGTTGATTTGTATGTCTGGTTGATTCTCGTTGGGAGAAAAATTCATGTTTGCACTCTCTAATTTATATAAATTTTACACAATTACATGAAATATTATGCCAAAATTTGATGTTTCTGTAATAGCAAGGGCAATAAGCAAGGCATAGCACAACACAAGAAAAAAAAGCTACATTTACTGTTATCTATTTATTCTTTTATTTATGGTGTTTACACAGAACGCATCTCGAAAATTAACGCATTCTATATAGAATTTTCTCAGTTTTTCAATATAATAATAAAAAAAAAAAAATTTAAATGGGGTCAAGGGCATACAAATTATAGTACGGGAGGTAGCGTTACATTTTGCGAGGAATTTTATGCCGAATAAATTTGATTGCAAGCCAGAGAACTGCAAAACTCACATAATAATATTCATACGTAATCAATACTGTAAAAATCATGCCTCTGCGTTCAATCGACCAGACTTGCTCGAATGCACACACTCGCTGTTGAGTTAAATTTAATCAAACCATGTGCTTCGTGTTGGCTCTGTGATTTTAATCAACGGTCGTCTTCGGATACATATTTCATGCTTGTTCGTTGGGCTCAACAACGATTATTTTCATCAAGAATGAAACGCAAAAAAAAGCAAAAATCAACACGTATGAGTTTTTTCATGTACAGACAGAGAGAGAGAGAGAGAGAGAGAGAAAGAGAGAACAAGAAGAAGTAGGGTAGTTTTTATTACGATTGATTGCAAATGACAAAATTTAACTATTTCTTTGATTTCTCATTTGCGAAACACATATCGCGTATACACTTCAACGCCAATACTCAAAAATGTGAATTCAATCCGTCAATCAGCTCACACAAACGACGCCTTAAGCAGCATAATTTTATTTTATTCAAGGTCAACACTCGTTCACTCAAACATGTGAGTTCGATCAGACCATGGCAGAATTATAAGGTAGGCTCAAGTTGGAGTAAAAAGGAAGCTGTATGTCAATGTAATCGGCTGGTCGAATTTTAGTTTTCATATTATTGTTGTTGCCTTTATCATTTGACGTTTAGCGTTCTCACAGCTGTGTTGTTGCAAAACTTGTTGTTTGAGCAGCCATTTAAATGTGAGCCTACCTTATAATTGTATCATGGATCAGACGAACTCAAACTCAAACTGACACAAAAGACGCGTTCGCCAGTATTGTGCTGATTTTATTCAACGCTGAACTTTGTGGCATGAGTTGAGTTGAGTAAGAATTGCAGTGAATGATTTAGGCCTTTTCCACATGGAGCAATTGAAAAACAACGCAACATCAACAAATGTTGCTAGCCTATGTAAGTATACGGGAATCTTCAGATGAAGCAACTTTTTTACAACTAGTTGGCAGAACGTTCGCGATAAGTTTTTTGCAACACAGCTTGCTGCAATTTATATCAGCGACTTGTGTTTTTCCTGATAATTTAGAACAATTGTGTGGTACTTCAAGTTGAGAAAAGTATCAATTAAATTCAGAAAAATTGTAGTTTGTTTTTTTATTTTGAATACAGGAAGCAGCAATGTGCGAGCAGTTAACAAATTTATATTTGTTATAGAAGTAGTAAAGAAATATCGCTGCTTCTTTAATTATAAGCAGCAATGAGAGATCAATGTTGCGTTGTGCGTGACTTGCTCATCTGAAAGCATAGGTTGCAATAATGTTTGGAATTGCAGTGGCTTGCAACTTTCTAAGCAATTGTGTTGCAGTTGAGTTACTTTTCCGTTTCTCCGCGTGGAATCAAGCAAAAAGTGAGTTTAACAGTTCTCTGTTGCAAGCAGTTGATTTACCCGCGGTGGAACTGAACGTGACAGCCTGTCAGAGTTGTAAAAAAAAAATTATGCCACGAGTCAAATTTCCGCATCAAATTTCGTGAGATGGATTTTGAGATAATTTTAAACAAATTTTCAACAAATTTTTGAGAATTTGGATTTTGATAAAAAAGTGGTGTTTCTATCAATTTTAATAAAACAAAAATTCCATAAACGACATTTGTTTTTTCACAAAAATGGATTTTACGTAAAAATCCCTATCCATTATACTCAAGATCATCGAAATCGGTAGAATTCGCTAAATGGCGGCCGTTTTAAGGCACTTTTTTCTTTGTCAAACACTGATTCCCATGTTTGATACCATACAAAATGCTCCCATTTCGTGAAAACTCAACCGATTTTGATCATCTTAAGCTCATTGGAAAGACAATATGATGAGAAACATGCTGCAAAAAAAAACCCACAATCGGTTTTTTATTTTCCAATGACAGCCATTTTGTAAAAAATAATCACAAAATTATGATTGATGTAAAGATTAGAATTACATCTGTACTGAATCTAACGCCGTTTACATTTTCCATTTCAGCTGATCCGAAGTCGAGTTATCCGGGCCGCAAGCAGCATACCTTTTTTTTCGACGCCCAACTTTGAAGTCCGACAACTTTTTGAACAGCCCCCGTACAAAAGAAAAAAAAGTTTTTATTTAATTTAATACGTTCTTAATACAATAAAAACAAAAACCAGAATTTAAATAACTCCTTGCGTTTTCATATGAGAAGTTTTTCAAAAAGGGTCCAAAAAGAGCCTTCCAACCAGCAATACTCCCTTAACACTTCAAATTTAAAAATTAATAAAAAAAAATTGTGACGACATTGAGAGGTCAGACCAGGTGCGATAGACTCTCAACATATCCCTCTTTGAGAATTTCTATAAATTTTTATTGTGCTTTTTATTTTTTTTTATGTTGATTTCGTCACACAGTGTTACACATTTGAGTAAATAAAAAGCAAACAGCTGCTTCTAAAAAAAAACACCCAACTTTTTTCTTGGAATGGATGGAAGACTTTAAAAACTCATTGCTATGCAATAAAGTTTTGTAAATTTGCACTAATTAATATAATTTAAGTAGGCAAAAAAAAAAGGAGCAAGGAAAAAAAATAAACGAAACTCAAATAAAATCATTTCAGAATAAGGGAGGGAAAAAAAACGCAACGCATTAAATTAAACTTCCGGTCAACAAGATTAATTTCCGGCATTGGCCGTAGCGAACAAAGTTCCGAGACACATAAATAGGGACACAAAGCAAAGTAGAGCAAAGCAGTTGTTGGCTGCGTGATTGGTAGCTGTTGTGGGTAGCTAACTAACAGTGTGTTGTTGTTATTGCTTGTTTTCTTGTTGCAGTCTTTTTACATATATTTTTTTTTTTATGCTTAATATTCATTTTATTGCACTTAAAATGATATGTAAACAATTTTTGTTCCAAGTTTTTTTTTGATTTTTATGTAGGCGAAGAGCACTAAAAAATACAAAAACAAATGCTCAACAGCAGCAACAAGAACAACAACAGCAACAAAAATAGTATCTAGAACAATTGTATAGCGCTAAAAACAACAGCCAACACGCTCTGCTCTAGGGAGCAGCTCAGTGCACCACCAACAAGCATCTTAAAATTGCTTTCACCTCCGTGTTGATGCTGGTAGCTGGTAAAAGCAGCAAAACAAAAAAAGCAACACAAAACCCAACAGCAAGAACAACAATAAAACTTGAAATCTCCCGTAGCTGAACGTTTTTTTTTTTTTTTTTTGTTTCTCGCTTTTATAGAGACGACAACAAAGGAGCAGAGCAAAAAAATTGAAATTTAACTTTGATGAGTATTTTATGATTACTTGGTAGGAAGTTCTATTTTCTATGTCTGTGTGGGTATTTTCACTAAGTGTATGTGTGTGCGTGTGTGTGTGTGTGTGTTAGAAAAGCTCTAAAAATAACAACAACAGCAGATGGCAATGATAATTTCATTGCTTTATTTCGCTGTCATCCTTCTTTGCGTCGCACTTCTTTCCATAAAACGTTTTATAAGAAAAGTTATTAAATATTGACCAAGCTGACCGCCCACCCGCAACGCTGACGGAAGCGGAAGTTATGCGAAAATTATTGCAAAACTTCTGGCGACAACTGAAGGCAAAAAGTTGCTGCTGCATTTAAAGTTAAAGGAATGCCTTAAAACAGATTTTTTTTTTTTTTCTCTTATTTGCACCCTCAGCTGATGATAAAAATATTACAGAAATTTCGATATACAGGGTGTCCCGCAATTGAGTGCAACTATTTACGGAGCTGAAAGGTTATGTCGAGCTGAGCAAAAAATCGCATGGGAGGGGGGTCTATTTTCAGATTCTTCGGAGCTACAGGATTAATTAATATTTCACTACTTTGATTCACGTTATTGTTTCTAGCAGAAAAACTAACTTGCATAAAACTCATTTTGATAGCTCATTATAAAGGCAATAAAATCACCTTTCCAACGGCATGTCAACAAAGCCTACCAACTAAACCGTTACCGATCTGTGCTCGTGTGAAGATGAAATCAATCGGTTGAAACTACCAAATTCCAACTTTGAGTGCAAATTTCTCAGAATTTTGCTTAATAAATGAAATTTTTAGATCAATTTTGTAACTTATTCAATTTTCTTTTCAATGACAACAAAAACATGTCTTTAAAAATAAAAAAGTTGGCTGTACTAATTTCAAAATAATGACATTACACTTAGTTATGCAGTAGATAATATCATTGTTTTCTAATAAGTACAATTTTTTTAGTACAGCCAACTGTTTTATTTTTTAAGGCATGTTTATGTTTTTGGTGTTGATTGATCCTGAAAAAAAACTTCATTTATTACGCGAAATTCTGAGAAATTTACACTCAAAATTGAAATTTGGTAGTTTCAGTCGTTTGATTTCATCTTCACACGAGCACAGCTCGGTAACGGTTAAGTTAGTGAGGCTTGTTGCTATGCTGTTAGAAAGGTGATTTTATTGCCTTTATAATGAGCTATCAAAAAAAGTTTTATGTAAGTTAGTTTTTCTGCTAGAAACAATAACGCGAATCAAAGTCGTGAAATATTAATTAACCCTGTAGCTCCTAAGAATGTGAAAATAGACTCCCCCCCCTTCCCATACGATTTTTTGCTCAGCTCGACACAACCTTTCAGCTCCGTAAATGGTTGCACTCAATTGCGGCACAACCTGTATATTCTGGAGTTATTTCAATTTTTAGTTTCAGCAGGGTAAAACCGAAACATTAAAAAGGACCTTCAAAAAGCAATTATGCTAATCGTGCAACATGCTGTCATCCTTCTGGCTATTATTTCAAGCTGCAGACATGTTGCGGCTGCTGTTGCCGCAAAAAAGTTTGTTATAGCTCTTTAGTTTTCAACACTAAACAATAAGTTATTAAAATGGCCACTACATGCTGCTATATGGTATCAAGTTAGTGGAATCATCTTGATTATTCAAAGATTTTGTAGTTTATTTAGTTTCATTTATTTTTTCATTATCTACGCATAAAAGTATGCAGGAGTAAATTTAATATCGATGCCAATAAAAGGCATTTAGCTGATTGCGGTGGGAAGTATAAAGAATGTTTATAAGTGGAGTGTGGAGGTGGCAACACAAAATTATGTGTGCGCTATATTATTCAATAAATATGCTAATGATGTCAAAGTTTCATTCAATTTATGCTTTTTTTTTTTTTTTTTTTTTTTGCTACAACAATGCTCAGTTTAATTAAATTTTGGTATTTGTTTGAAAGTGACAAAAAACGCAAAAGGAGTCTGATAAAAATTTTACAAAATAAAAACATAATACATGGAAAAAAACTCGTGCCGCAGCCTGTGCATAATTTTTGGTGTGAGAGTTACAGGCATAAAAATGGTTTTTGAAAATTTGTATATTACAACTTACATGTTCGCTGTGTATGAGTCACATGTCAGTCGTTGGTTAGATAAGCCATTTTGAAAAACTTTCAAAAATCATGTGATTTTTATAAAATACTGGATGGTTTGATAGTTTTAGAAATAAACGGTCACCTTAGTACTATACATTAAGGTGCCTTGAAAAAAAAAAGTTCCATTTGTACTCATCTAAAAATGAAGCTTGATATGTTTTATGACGATTCTCAAAATATTTTGGCATTAACGAAAGCGTTCAGTGCGCTATACTATTTTCCAGAAACTTCCAAAAATTATGTTTTTCGTAAATATGCTGGCTAGTGTAATAATTGTAGTGTTAATGTTAGTGGTAGAAGTGAAACTTTTACCCAAAAGAAAGGTAATTTTATTGCATTTATAATGAGCTCTCAAAATAAGTTGTATATAAGTAAGTTTTTCTACTAGAAACAATAACGTAAACCAAAGTCGTGAAATGTTAATTAAGACACTGTAGCTCCTAAAATGTGAAAATAGACCCTCCCTCCCCCCTCTCATACGATTTTTTGCTCCGCTCGACATTACCTTTCAGCTCGGTAAATAGTTGCACTCAATTGCGGGACACCCTGTACATAAAAATTTCGTGTCACGGTGTATGTGGTCTCCTCCGGTTCGACGGTTCGACCGATATTAATGAAATTTTGTTTTTATATATTTATACCCCAATGCGTACTGCGTAAGGGGTATATTAACTTTGTCATTCCGTTTGTAACGCCAAGAAGAAGGCGTGGCAGGTATAGAAAAATATATATATTTTTTATCAGCATCATCTCCTGAGTCGATTTCAGTGTGCCCGTCTGTCTGTCCGTCTGTCGACACGATTACAGCCGCAATTTTAAAGCTATCGCGATGAAATTCAAGTTCGTGAAAGTGAAAGATCAAGTTCGAAAATGGGCCAAATCGGATGAAAACCACGCCTACCTCCCATACAAAGTGACTTTATATTAATCGTAAAATGTCTTTGAAATCCACAAAAATTAAAGAAATGCCTTGAAATTTGGTAGGTGAGCTTTGCTCTTCAGTCTTAATCCTGGCTATGAAATTTGAAAAATTGGATGAAAACCACGCCTACCTGCCATAAAAAGTGGCTTTTTTTTAAAGTAAAATCTCTTCAAAATCTGCACAAATTAAAGAAATGTCTTGAAATTTTGCTTATAGGCTTTTATATATAACATACATCACCACTATGATATTTGGCAAAATCGAATGAAAACCACGCCTACCTCCCATACAAATTGGCTTTATTTTAAACGTAAAATCTCTTATAAATCCACAAAAGTTTATGAAATGTCTTGAAATTTTGCACATTAGCTTTGATATATAATATGAACCTACTCTATGATATATGACAAAATCGGATCAAAACCACGCCTACCTCCCATACAGAGTAACGTCATCAAAATAGGAAAACTTTCGTTAATATATAAAACTGAATGTCATCGCGTATGTCATGGCTAAAGACTTCGAATATACTTCAATATGGCCGCGGGGGGTATTTTAGCTTCTGTACCCTGCCAAAGCTCCATCCTTACTATTTTCATATTGTCTTTGTTTCAGTTTTAGTGTTTCAATGAAAATAGTATCAAATCAGTTAATAAAGCTTCTGTGTATTTTAGAAAAGTAACTAAAAGCAAACGAAAATAGTGTAAATGCAATTTTTTTCCGTTTTTTGGTATTTATAGTGTTCACCATACCATATTTAACGACCATTATCTTTCGTAATAATCTGATTCCATTGGCTGGCAAGAAACGTCAAGTATTTACTATATATTTCAATTCATAGTTCGGTTCACCAGTTAGATGGCATTAAAATCCACTTATACATACGTTCTTATTTCAAAACATTTTGACATCGTTGTGAGGATGATATATGTAATAATTTGGCCAACTTCTTTACGATAAAATTTATTTTTAATGCACACGTTAATAATTCAACTTTAAAAACTTAGAACTCAAATCATCTCAGTCTTCTATAATTACTAAAAAAAAATGAATTTCAATGCTTAATATATTGAATTAATTAACCTTTGATTTCATTAAAAGCTTTTACTTCGAGTTGTGTCTAGACCCGCGAGTGTAGACTAATTTTGTAAAACGCTTGACTAATTAATTAACATTCACTTTAAGTTATTATCCGGCAACCTCAGAGTTTAAATTTTTTCAACACAAAAATTTATGTAACTAACAGCGTCTCAGCAGATAAAGATGTGTATGTAATCACGATTACTTGCTATGGTTTTTATGTTTACTTTTCTATGAAACCCTTTTAGTCATGTTTTTTTTATCAAACTAAAAACGAAAGAACGAAAGTTTCAAATTAAAAGCGAACTGACATATATATTGAGTTTAATTTAAATTTTTTAAAAAGGACGAAGATAATTTTTAATGTTGACACGGCTGAAGTCGAAGAAGTACGACTACTATTATTGGTATGTACAAATTAAATGTTTTCCCTGTTACCTTAGGTAATCAGCTCTGATTAGAGAACAGTTGTTATAGAGAAGAAAGCATTACCTTAAAATTACATTTTTTATAGACGTATTTTGTTTTATTTTATCTTGATTAGCGGTCGAAGATATTTGTTGCAGTTAACTTAGCATGTTGTTTTTGTCCATGCATGGAATTGATGTTAAAGTAGTAAAGCCCGTATGATACTTAATTTTTTTTGTCCAATTTTAAAATCTGAAAACAAGTGGCGCGTGTGTAGGACAGACATATTTTGTAAGAAATGCATAATCGTTGCTATTTTTTTATTTCTGGTGTTTTGAAGAGCAGCTGCATTTAATAAATAAATGTTAGCTACACACATCACTTCCAATTCAGCATACATTTATATTAAATAGTTTTGTTTACTTTAAAAATGTCAAATTAATTATTAACAGCACAGTAAATATTTGATCGAAACTTAACGAAGAACGAATTGAAAGAAACGGCAAAAAAAATGCAAAGAAAATACAGTCCGTCCTACAAATTGTTCTCCAATTCGTACTATATGCGTACTCACTCACACCTATTGAATCCATGCATTCGTACTATTTGAACTGCTTTAGTTTTCATTTTCAATGACAAAAATTAAGCAAAAAAAAATTAAGTATCATAATGGGTATCAATAAATGGGTTGCGGTGGTGTTGAAGAGAGTGATGGGAGAATAAGTTTACCGAAGAGTGCAATGATGTTTTTGTTGGTGCAAATGTGATGCAAATTCGATAATAATAATAGAAAAACTTAGTGGCGGCAGTGGTATAATGGTTGAGGGGCGTGGCTTGTATGCGATAGAACCAAGAATGCTAGAAACAAGATTACGCGTTCCGCAGTCCCATTACCTAGTGCTCTCTTTCTCATTCTCATGAATAAATGACATCACCCAGCGCTTTTGCATAACAAAAACGAATGCAACTATGCGATCACTTAGGCAAATTGAACTAATTGGAAACAAATGCTTGTATGAAAGTGAAGTAGAAATGAAGTGCGTATAAAAAATTGTTTAAATAATTAAAAACTACAGAATATAAAATTAAGGTCCTAAATAAATTTAAGGACAAGGCTCTTAAAAAGTTAAGAAGAAATTCAATAATGTATTGAATTAGTTAATAATAAAAAGCTGTGTTCGTTTTAAGGCGGGACATGGCATTTGCGGCAGAGAAAACAGACCTTTTTTCATAACTCAAACAATTCATAATTCAGTCAAAAACAAACATTTTTCCAAAATTTTTTTATATTATAGTAGGGAATTGAACAAATTACAAGAAAAAAATTCAAAAAAATATATTTTTCACTCCAACATGGTTTTATATAGCTCGAAACTGGCGGCAGAGAAAAAAACGGAGCCTCGTGGTTGTAGCGCTGGGAGTTGCAAAAATTGTCCGACCTGGAAAAAAAAAATACTTTTTTAAATCTTAACAAGATTGGTTATCGTATGACATGAGCTTTTTTTTAAATTTTTTTTCAATTTTTAGTGATGATCCAAATTTGAAAGTGTGTATTTTCGAAAAAAATATTGACTTTAAAAATTCATAAAAAAAATTTAAAAAAAAGCTCGTGTCATACGATAGCGAATCAAGTTTAAAAAAATACAAAAAAAAATTTCGTCAAAAAATGAACCCGCTAGTGCCACAACCAGTACGAAAAACATGGTTTCGAGATAAACGCGTTCAAAGTTTGTGAACAAAGAAAAAAAGGTTACCTTCAACCTGCCATGCCTGCTTCGTACTGTATGCCTTCGTTATCTTGTGTAGTGCTGTTTCTTATAGTTTTTTGCAATCGTTTAGCAATTCGGGCTTCACCCTTCACTCTTCAAGTAGGTACGAAATAACAACCACCAAAAGTCAGGTAGCAAGTAAAACAATTATATACCAGCTGCCGTACCTAGGTAGCGCAAAAATTAAAAATGCGCTCTCACTAATCCGGCTGTAACTTTTGAACCCGTAGGAATATTTCCATGAAATTTTTTTTCTTAGAATCTTAAGTGGCGGCCGTGGCGTAGTGGGTAGAGTGTGTGACTCTTACGCCAGAGAACCCAGGTTCGAATCCTCCATCCGACACAGAAAGTTTTTTCAATTGAAATAATTTTTCTGTTCGTCCGTCACCTCTCTGCAGACAATGGCAAACCTCAGAGTGTAAAAACTGCCATAAAAAGCTTCTTGAGAACATAAGCCGTTCGGAGTCGGCGTAAAACATGCAGGTCCAGCTCTCGATCATTTGTGTGCAAAACATATCACATCACACACAACACAATTGATCATAAGAAGCTCGGTCAAAGTCCTTTCAAGGACTGAAATGGCCATTTCGTTTTTTTTTTTAATATCTTAAGAATATTTACTAAAATACAAAATTATTAAAAAAAAGTCGATTTCAAAAACTGCCAATGTCATGTAACCCCTTAAAAACAAAATAAACCAGTTTTCCTTTTAAAATTATGTTATATAGAAAAGTCTAGCTAGTATACAAATATATGCAGTGAATGTAAACAATAGCGATGGGTGACGTCATGCTCTCTCTCTCTCTCTCTCTCTTTCTTGCGCAACGCGTAATCTAGTTTCTACCAATTCTTAAGATAGAACCCAGATTTTAGTCCCATCGGACACAGAATGTTTTTTCAATTGAATTCATTTTTATGTTCGGCCGTCACTTCTCTGCAAACAACTGCCATGAAAAGCTTCTTGAGAACGTAAGCCGTTCGGAGACGGCATAAAGCTGGTAGGCGCAGTTCTCGATCATTTTTGTTAAAACACATAATAACACGCACAACAACACAGTTGATCATAAGAAGATCGGTCAAAGTGATTTCAAGGGCTGAAATAGCCATTTAAATTTTTTTTTTCTAAAGACGAACGCAATGGGCCAGAAGACATGGCAAAGTGATTTTGTTGCACGCCAACGCGCACTCTCATATAGAAAAATTAGTAAAAGACATCATGAAATCGCGGGACATTCTTCTACATCCGCCGTACTCCCTAGACATGGCGTCATCTGACTATCACCTCCTTACATTAATGGGACACGCTCTTGCAGAGCTGCAATTTAGCGATTCGACGAAGTTGGAAGATGGCTCAACGAATGGTTTGCCGCAAAAGACAAGCAGCTTTTCTGGTATGCTATTCATAAATTACATGAAATATGGGCGGAGTGTGTAGAAGCCGATGGCTAATATTTTGATTAAAAAAAAGTTAATTTTGCTAGAAAATTACATTTTTGATTTTACAAAAAAAAAAAAAAAAACCGGACAAATTTTATGCATACACTGGCATATAAATCTACTGCGTTTATTATCCCAGCGGTCGAGATCTCGACCAGCCATGTTCTCGGCTATTAAAAATTTTAAAATTTTTAATGTTCATTCAATCACAAAAATATCAGCTTGCAGAAATCACTCAATCGTTAAGTAATGTCCTTGGAGTATGAAAATATTTAGTAGATAAATAAAACGTTTTTCATATGCCAACAAAAACAACAACAGCTACACCGAAAATCATCGTCATCATCAAAGTGCTCGTAGTGTTCTATTCACAGTAGATAAGCGCACATAATATGCACAAAATGAGATGCTTCCTACACTACCCAGTTTCAAGATATCAGTTTCCACATTCAAACAAGCCGGATAAGAAAACTTGAAAGCAATTTTCATAGCAGCTTAAATATATAGATAGGACATGTTTATACATAGCAAGCATACATTTTATAAGTATGTATATGTTGGTATATATATATATATATGAAACAAAACATTTTGTATACTAGTATATATGTATATTTTTTATGCGTCCAAACCACACAACAATCAAAATAATCAAACATTAGCCAACGCATAAGTAGCAGTAGAGCAAAAACCAAATCAACAACAACAACTACAACAACAATGTGCACTAATGTCCCTGCTGATATGATAACATTAACGATGTACGCTTCGTTACATCATCATCAGCTGAGATTGCAGCACATTAAATGTTGTCGTTGTCATTATTGTTTGGATATCACATCTAATTAAATCAACAGCAGCAGCAGCAGCAACAACAACAATGACGTAAAACAACACTCAAGGACAATGCAAGCCAAGGCAAAAGCAAGAGTTCAAAGTAATAGTAATAGCAAAAAAGAAAAGGACATTCTTTCATTCCAGCTCATGTAAGAAAATCATCAGCTGCACTGTTGTTTGCATCAGCGCAGTGTTGACAGAAGGACGCATTGACATGTCATGTTAACTGCAAGCATTTGTCCTTTTTTGCAGCAGCACAAAACATGCATCCATGCTTTATAATAGCCATGCGTATCCTTTTGTTCACCCTTTTGTTTTTGTACATTTCTCTTATTGTCTTTCTACTGCCTGCTTGCGCTATTTCTCTTTGACTTATGTCAGCAGTTGTTCGTCTGATTGTCTATCATGAGTCAGTCGCACAACAACTAAATTGGACAACGCATTGATGATATGTTGTTATTGCTGATGAAACATTGCTGCGAATGTGATAACTCATGGTATGTTAATTTATCTCAACCCGATTCATGGCGGCCGCCGTTTATATGTCGGTCATAAAAATGAAGCTGACTTTTGTTAGTTCTCGATGTCCTTGAATATGAATTCATTTATTTTTATATGTATTGCTTACATATCCGAGAAGTTAAAGCATGTTTATTTTGTGTACACTAAATTTTATGTTTATTGAATTTTGTATTATCTGGGAGTTTTTTAACATTTTGTTACGGGAGACCTATTTTTACTGACGCTCTTTAATGTTGTGGTATTTGCACATGTTCAGATAAAAAAGGATTTTAAAATGAAAATATTTGCTTCTCTTACTGAAATATTAATGAACTTAATTTTTTTTTTTTTTAATGAGCACTTATGTAATGCTAGGCTTGAAAAATTTTTGAGAATAAGGATTAATCTAATTTATTTCAGGCTCTTTTTATCATGATTTTTTTTTATGATTTTTCATTTCTTTCTTTTTGGAGAGTATTTCTTTTAAGGAACCCTGCATTGTGTAAGCTTAACTTGCGATAAGGAAATTTGGAAGAGTGTAGTGTAGGGAGTGGGTTGAATTTTCTCTTTCACAAATTAACCTTGACGAATTCACTCCCCGCCCCCTCAACCCCTTTCAAAATTATTTTTTAGAAAACACCCTTTTTAAAATTATACTTTACAAAATTTCCTATTTTACAAACTTGTCCCTTTAAAAAACGATCCTTTTTACAGCTCTACACTGAGAAAATAATGAATGCATAAGACATAAGCATACAAAAGTTTTATTCAACAATCAATTTTAATCAATTATGCTAAATATTACCTTTTGGTGCAATTTTGTAGAGGTAAATTTTGTAAGAGAAAATTATGTAAAGGTGCATTTTGTATGGGAAAATTTTAAGAATGGGAAATTTTGTCGAAGAAATTGTTTATCATATCAATTTCACATCCATTTGTGTAGGGAGAATTCTCCAAAAACTGCTTGGAAAATTCAACTGAAGCAACGTTAATCCCAATAAGCGAATACACCATCAGCATGCGAATAAACTTCTATCTAATCGATCTAAATTCCAAAATTCTAGAAATCAACAAGTTTTCTTAAGGGTAGGGTATGGCTTGTTTCGTCTAAAAAATACCTTTTTTTTTTTTAACTTTTTTAGAAAAAATTATTACAGTAGGTTTATTTAACATATTATTATATAAAAGTACAACATTTGAAGAATATTTAAAAAAATGTTTGTTCAAAAATAGCGAGAAATAACAGATGTATTGTAGATCTACGCAGGCGCCTCAAAAAAAAGGTTTTTGTGCGGTGACCAGCCTACAGCATCACTAAACCATCTGAAAACAGAAAAACAATATGCTTTATTTAGTTTCTTAGTTTATCTCTCCAGTTTCATCGAGTTTTTTATAATTTTTAAATTTTTCAATTTTTGGCACCATTTTGAAGCCAAAATGACGATTTTTGACGAAAAAAATAGGTCGATTTTTATTGTGAAATTGTTTGTAATTAAAAAATTTTAAAAACTCGACGTAACTAGAAAGCTATTTACATGTGTTCAAAATGTGTACAAAACTTCAAAACTATCGGTTAAGTAGTTTTTTCTGTAGGCTGGTCACCGACTTTAAAAATGACATGTTTGGGAAAATCGATTATAAAATATCTTGAAAAAAACCGGATTTTCTTATAAAATACGTACATGCCATCATCGATGCCGGGTCCATACAGTACATTACTATCATCCACATTATCTAAGGCATCTTTTAGCTCCTGTCTACGTAAAACTCTGCCTTCTTTCGTCTAGCGAGCAGCTTGCTCGTCCACTCTGCTGATCTGCAAAGAGAGAGCTGCTACATATGCTGCAATTTCAACGGCAGTTGTGGATTTGGGACTAATTTTCCATGTGAGTTGGTTGTAGCTTTCGTTGATGTTCTGCGTGAAACCACCATGTTCCAACAGCGTGACTTTGCTTAAATCTTCATAAATTGTCTTTATTGCGTCTAAAACATCAGCTTGAAGTGGAGAGTAACTGTGCTTGAATGATCGTAATGTTTTTGCAGCTTCAGCCTTCTTCCACTCGTACCATGATTCATCGCATTTTTCATGCTGGGGATTTTGATCAGTCGAAGAATAATGATAAAAAGTCGCCCATATAGCGTTGCTCATTTTGTGCACAGAATCGTGATTTCTTCGAATTGCTAGCCCATAGTACACTGTTAATTTGTCGATTATGTGCCAGATACCGGAAAGAGTTTACCTCTTCACTTTTTTACTAGATTTCGTTTTTGCATCGACCACGTGCGATTACACTAAGTCACCCAGACGTTTGCCCATCCTTTTTTGGACGTGTCCAATACACTCTTTCTTGTTTATTATGAAGTTTTCACCGTAAGGTTTTGCATTGACTACTCCGGTGTAGGTTTTGGAATCGCCATCACCAATTTAATTACGGTATTTTACTTTTACAAACTTTTTTGAACGTTGAAACATTTTCACTATAGCGCTCACTTCCATATTACCGAATGGCGCACTGTGATTTGATTCACATTGTCCTTTGTTCATGTGCTTCTCGTGCCACTCTTCATATTCTGAAGGTCCTAGTTTTTTGCTTTTGTTTCACATAACTTACAGTACGAACTGCTGATAAAAATATCAACAACTTTGCCGGTTCAATAGCCGATCAATGACGATACACCAAAGAGCGAATTAAATCCTCTTTTTTTCCACGTGCCGTCACTAGCTACTGTAATTTTGTCTGTGTCTAGCGATTATTTTTTTTACAAGTCTCTTATTTTTCTTCGTTGATGCCAGAAACAAAATATTTATTCGCAACAGTTTTTACGCTAGTGTTCATTTTTTTAATGAAAGTACTGTAGCACGGTTTTGAAATAAAACTACTAGCCATGTCCATCAATCCACAAAATTTCACACACCCGGCATGTCCTAGGTCGAAAACTGGCATTACGAATGCAAATCTATTATTTACTTCGTAGGCATTACCATCAATTCTTTCACTCGACGGAACATAGTTTGGAATTTTGCACTTTTCACACGTAATTTTTATTTTGAAGCGAAGACCTTCTTTTTTACAAAATTCAAATGCCACTGAGCTATCACACATTTTACACTCCACTAAAGTTGCCACAGTGGAAAAAACTAGAAAAAAGTCTATAATTTGATAATGTTTTTTAAGATCTTCCTCGACTTCAAGCGAAGCATTCAATTCGATTTTTTTCGCTGATGCACTAAACGCTCTTACTTTCGTTTTTCGATCCTGCTGCATTACTCCTATTCTTGGTCTTTCTTGGGCCACCCTGTCGGCCAGTTGGTTTCGGCATTTTTTCGATTATGAATACAAAATCAATAAGAAAACTAAGCAAAAACAAAACGGAGCCCGAGTAAACGAAATCGGAGCAAAACTGAAATGACGCAAATATCTGCTCTCCTAAACGTTCAATTTTAGACTGAAATATATATTCTACATCGATACGTATGTTACACATGTACGTACAAATGTGCGTTACACATTTTATTTACCTGAGATATTAAGTCGAAAAGAGGGGATAAAAGTAATACAATAGAGACCGAAACAGTTGCCGCTCGCCGCTCAGCACAGGTAGCTAAAACACGCGCAAAACTAAGTTAGAGGTACGGTCATTCAAATAATAATAAATAATAAAAAATAATAATAATTCAACGTACGGTCATTCAACTTCGTTAGTTTTGCTCCAAATGACCTAAAAATTTAACACAATATTCTTCAGATGTTGTACTTTCAGAAACAAAAACAACAAAAAATATGGAAAAAAAAAGTTGTCAAACCTTACCTCCCCCTTAAAGACTAATTCCAGAATTCGAGTAAAGCAGTCAGCAAGATAATTATAAATACTGAAATTGTCCGAATTATCTGCCTACCCTAAGCAATTATAACTGTCTGGAGTATTTTAGGTTAATCATGGATCAAGGTTTTATTAGAGAGCTGATTTTATTAAATATTTTATATTAATTATAACTATTTTTGAAACCAATTTTAAAACGATTGTACAGTAGAACTTAAATTTTTAAGCTTCTGCAAATAACTAAATTGCAACATCAATATTTATTTCTAAGACTTTATTAACAGAAACTTCATAAATGTGTGATGTTAGAAATCTAAATTCTTTTGAATATGCAAAAATTTTTCCACAAGTTCCTGTTTGATTCATTCAAAAAGTAATTTTTAAAATTATTAAGATGGGGGTAGGATTGACCGATGGACAACGGAAAACAAGTATTGAACTGATTTACTAAATTTTGGAACACAGTAACTAAAGAAACGCAGAAATCGGATAAAAAAAACAAAAAATACAAAAATCAGTTCAGTTTTGGAAGTGACATGGAACACATGAAGTAAGGGAAGTGATATGAACTTGAATTTAAAAGATAGAATAAAAAATGTCAAAACTTTTTTGTTAATTTAAAACAATGAACTAAAGCTAAAACGTTGGCTTCAAGCTAAAACTACTTAAAGCTAAACTATGAACTACACGCAGAGAAAAAATATGTTTATATATGTTTGGTTTCAAAAACAAAATATTCAGAGGGAACCACCTAATGATTCAGAACTTTCCTTCAATGGCTTTATTTTTCGATATAAGAAGATATTAGTTGGGTCCACCATTAATATAATTGCCTTTGCTAAAAAACTAACGTCTACATTAATATGTTTGTGACAAAATAGAATTGTGTGTTTTTACCTAATAAAAATATATTTGCATCACTGTTAAACTCAAAAAGAACAGAACTCTGCAAATTTAAAACAAACAGAACTCCTTTGTTTCTTCTGTTTCTTTTGCACTTGCACGAAAAATAGCGGAAAAGTTGTTGATTTATGCGCTTGCTTTTAACAGTTGCCAAGTCTTGGCGTCATTAAGATTCAAGCAGCCGCGCCAAACGTGTTGAAAAGCTTAGCTCTGGTGAAAAGTGTTTCTGAAAATGTTTGCTTAAATAAAAAGTGTTTTCAAACTAATAAAATAAAAAACAAAATAAAAGAAAAAATAGGCGGTTCAGCAGTAAAAATAGGTGAGTTTTGAAGCAACTTTGCTGATAAAGCGGGTGCTTCGTTGGCAAAGTGGGTGCTCCAACCATATTATGTTGTCTCCAACTAGAATATGTGTGCTTATAAAAATTATTGTAATGTCGGATAAACATAATGCGGTTACTTCTCAACATAATTAAATCCGAGAAAAACGTATTTACTGTGTTCTAAACATATTTTGTTTGCTTCAAACCAACAATTACTTCTAAGCAAATATTTTGTAATCACAGTGAAAAACTTTTGGCATTTCTTTTGCTTAAATATGTTTCCAAATAAATATAGTGTAATCATCGGTAAATATATTATGTTGTTCTTAATTATCGTTTTGAAAATAATTGCTTGACTGCAATTAAATTATGTATTCTCCAATTAATATATATTTGTCCGTGAATATTTAATGTAATTCTTGACTAAATTATATTTCCAAGCACACAAATAGTAATAGACTAAAAGTGTTCTCAGTCCATTTATAATTACAAAATATTTATATGAAAACAAATTTTCTTTAAAACAAATTATATTGTTTTTAAATTCAAACAACAAGTGCTAAGGTACAATTAAATGATGTTAAGATGCAAATATATATATACAGAAAAATTGCATTAATTAATCATATTATATGTGGAACCAATTATGATTACTTGTTTCCAAGAAACATGCAGAAACATATTATTATTACTTCCAGCAAATTATGTTTGGGAAGGCCTATTATTTTTCAGCGTGTACGTGCTTGTCTATTTCTTTTAATTCTATGTTAAATTAAACTACAAACTATTTTTAACTATATCATAAACAACTTTAATAAACAAAATAAAGCTTTTCTGTGTTGACTTCACTACAGATATTAGTATTTTGCAAGATATCAAAAAGCTCATCAAATACAAGAACTTAAATCTTCGATGTTTGAAAAAAGGAAACTTAGAGAAACTAAAAAAATTGCTGAAAAGCTTTCTTTATAAGAGTTAAAACAATTAAGGCCATCGAAATCTTTCTGGAAATTCTGAAATCCATCGAATGAATACAAACGTAGCTCAACATAGAAACTACTTTTTTTTATACACATAAGATTTCTGAGCAAAAATAAAATTGATTTCGATGCGAGTTCAATATCTTGATTAAAATTTTTCAATACAGTTATTTATTTTTGTTCTCATTTTATTTTTTTAAGCAAATTTGCCTTTAAGTGTTTCTTTAATGCAATTGAAACTTTGTCAAATATTTAAATCTTCACTGTTTACTGAACTTTTTGTGCTCTGCTCTTTTGTGCTCCAAGTGATTTTTGTTTTTCTTATGCAAATTTTTTATGATAGTCTAATTTAAAAGCATAATTTTTTTTTTTTAACTTAATGATAAGCTTTTGTGTCTGTGTCATTTTTTGAAAACTCTACAAAAATTCACAGACGCATACAATGCAAACGCCAATGTTTGCATAATTTTAAAAGTATAATCATTATAAATTAAACATAATTTTCAACAATGCACAGTGGTGGAATTTGTTGAAACCAATAGCGCCCCAACAGGTTCTATATATTAAAGCTAAAAATTTTTAAATTTTGTTTAGATTGCTTTACTGCAGCCTCAAAATGGGCAACACTTAAGTATCATTCCAAGAACTATTAGGATTAATGTTAATATTACCAATTTTTAGCGCCATTTTGAATACTGTACCGTTACGCTTTGAGTTCAAAATTTTGTTCATGCATCGGTAATTGATATTTTCCAGACGCTTTTTCCTCTAAGCGAGCACATTGTATATACATTCTCAAAGTTCTCATCTCCTTGTGATTATGTGTATTTGTGTGAAAATACGATTTAATCCCTCTCACTCTCTCTCTGTCTCTGTCTCTATCTGTTATGAATTCATTAGATTTTAGTTGCTATTTTATTTATGAGTGCAATAAATTTGAAATCGTAAATCGATATGTGTGGTTATGATGCTACAGCTGAGTGAAGCCTTGAGTGTGATAAAATGAATGATGGTCATAATGTTGATGGTATTAGTGTTGCCCACTTACACAAAGTTTTATGGCGTTTTTGCTTTGTGCGTATGTTAAGCGGCATAAGTTACTTGATACAACATTCGATAGTAAGCACAACTTAACAGTCTTTAAATTGGCCAATATTAAAATTTATAGCAAGTTTTATGTATTTTTTTTCCATGTTCTTCTGATGTAAGAAGTCATGATCTAGGTATGAAAGTTTGTTAAGAACTCAGTTAAATTTCTAGAATCGTTTTTTCTAACTAAAAAAGTACTACATGTGTAAATAAAGGTATTTTATTTTAAAAAATTAAAAATAAAAAATATATATATAAATTTAAATATCTTTCAAATGGCATGCCTTATATTTAAATCAGGTGAAAATGTTGTAAGTTCAAGATGTCTGAATGCGTAAAATAACATAATATAATATTACATAACATAACATAACATAACATAACATAACATAACATAACATAACATAACATAACATAACATAACATAACATAACATAACATAACATAACATAACATAACATAACATAACATAACATAACATAACATAACATAACATAACATAACATAACATAACATAACATAACATAACATAACATAACATAACATAACATAACATAACATAACATAACATAACATAACATAACATAACATAACATAACATAACATAACATAACATAACATAACATAACATAACATAACATAACATAACATAACATAACATAACATAACATAACATAACATAACATAACATAACATAACATAA